>OU696696.1:188844102-188851475 GCA_916050605.2 Platycheirus albimanus
TTATCATTATCATTATCATTATCATTATCATTATCATTATCATTATCATTATCATTATCATTATCATTATCATTATCATTATCATTATCATTATCATTATCATTATCATTATCATTATCATTATCATTATCATTATCATTATCATTATCATTATCATTATCATTATCATTATCATTATCATTATCATTATCATTATCATTATCATTATCATTATCATTATCATTATCATTATCATTATCATTATCATTATCATTATCATTATCATTATCATTATCATTATCATTATCATTATCATTATCATTATCATTATCATTATCATTATCATTATCATTATCATTATCATTATCATTATCATTATCATTATCATTATCATTATCATTATCATTATCATTATCATTATCATTATCATTATCATTATCATTATCATTATCATTATCATTATCATTATCATTATCATTATCATTATCATTATCATTATCATTATCATTATCATTATCATTATCATTATCATTATCATTATCATTATCATTATCATTATCATTATCATTATCATTATCATTATCATTATCATTATCATTATCATTATCATTATCATTATCATTATCATTATCATTATCATTATCATTATCATTATCATTATCATTATCATTATCATTATCATTATCATTATCATTATCATTATCATTATCATTATCATTATCATTATCATTATCATTATCATTATCATTATCATTATCATTATCATTATCATTATCATTATCATTATCATTATCATTATCATTATCATTATCATTATCATTATCATTATCATTATCATTATCATTATCATTATCATTATCATTATCATTATCATTATCATTATCATTATCATTATCATTATCATTATCATTATCATTATCATTATCATTATCATTATCATTATCATTATCATTATCATTATCATTATCATTATCATTATCATTATCATTATCATTATCATTATCATTATCATTATCATTATCATTATCATTATCATTATCATTATCATTATCATTATCATTATCATTATCATTATCATTATCATTATCATTATCATTATCATTATCATTATCATTATCATTATCATTATCATTATCATTATCATTATCATTATCATTATCATTATCATTATCATTATCATTATCATTATCATTATCATTATCATTATCATTATCATTATCATTATCATTATCATTATCATTATCATTATCATTATCATTATCATTATCATTATCATTATCATTATCATTATCATTATCATTATCATTATCATTATCATTATCATTATCATTATCATTATCATTATCATTATCATTATCATTATCATTATCATTATCATTATCATTATCATTATCATTATCATTATCATTATCATTATCATTATCATTATCATTATCATTATCATTATCATTATCATTATCATTATCATTATCATTATCATTATCATTATCATTATCATTATCATTATCATTATCATTATCATTATCATTATCATTATCATTATCATTATCATTATCATTATCATATCATTATCATTATCATTATCATTATCATTATCATTATCATTATCATTATCATTATCATTATCATTATCATTATCATTATCATTATCATTATCATTATCATTATCATTATCATTATCATTATCATTATCATTATCATTATCATTATCATTATCATTATCATTATCATTATCATTATCATTATCATTATCATTATCATTATCATTATCATTATCATTATCATTATCATTATCATTATCATTATCATTATCATTATCATTATCATTATCATTATCATTATCATTATCATTATCATTATCATTATCATTATCATTATCATTATCATTATCATTATCATTATCATTATCATTATCATTATCATTATCATTATCATTATCATTATCATTATCATTATCATTATCATTATCATTATCATTATCATTATCATTATCATTATCATTATCATTATCATTATCATTATCATTATCATTATCATTATCATTATCATTATCATTATCATTATCATTATCATTATCATTATCATTATCATTATCATTATCATTATCATTATCATTATCATTATCATTATCATTATCATTATCATTATCATTATCATTATCATTATCATTATCATTATCATTATCATTATCATTATCATTATCATTATCATTATCATTATCATTATCATTATCATTATCATTATCATTATCATTATCATTATCATTATCATTATCATTATCATTATCATTATCATTATCATTATCATTATCATTATCATTATCATTATCATTATCATTATCATTATCATTATCATTATCATTATCATTATCATTATCATTATCATTATCATTATCATTATCATTATCATTATCATTATCATTATCATTATCATTATCATTATCATTATCATTATCATTATCATTATCATTATCATTATCATTATCATTATCATTATCATTATCATTATCATTATCATTATCATTATCATTATCATTATCATTATCATTATCATTATCATTATCATTATCATTATCATTATCATTATCATTATCATTATCATTATCATTATCATTATCATTATCATTATCATTATCATTATCATTATCATTATCATTATCATTATCATTATCATTATCATTATCATTATCATTATCATTATCATTATCATTATCATTATCATTATCATTATCATTATCATTATCATTATCATTATCATTATCATTATCATTATCATTATCATTATCATTATCATTATCATTATCATTATCATTATCATTATCATTATCATTATCATTATCATTATCATTATCATTATCATTATCATTATCATTATCATTATCATTATCATTATCATTATCATTATCATTATCATTATCATTATCATTATCATTATCATTATCATTATCATTATCATTATCATTATCATTATCATTATCATTATCATTATCATTATCATTATCATTATCATTATCATTATCATTATCATTATCATTATCATTATCATTATCATTATCATTATCATTATCATTATCATTATCATTATCATTATCATTATCATTATCATTATCATTATCATTATCATTATCATTATCATTATCATTATCATTATCATTATCATTATCATTATCATTATCATTATCATTATCATTATCATTATCATTATCATTATCATTATCATTATCATTATCATTATCATTATCATTATCATTATCATTATCATTATCATTATCATTATCATTATCATTATCATTATCATTATCATTATCATTATCATTATCATTATCATTATCATTATCATTATCATTATCATTATCATTATCATTATCATTATCATTATCATTATCATTATCATTATCATTATCATTATCATTATCATTATCATTATCATTATCATTATCATTATCATTATCATTATCATTATCATTATCATTATCATTATCATTATCATTATCATTATCATTATCATTATCATTATCATTATCATTATCATTATCATTATCATTATCATTATCATTATCATTATCATTATCATTATCATTATCATTATCATTATCATTATCATTATCATTATCATTATCATTATCATTATCATTATCATTATCATTATCATTATCATTATCATTATCATTATCATTATCATTATCATTATCATTATCATTATCATTATCATTATCATTATCATTATCATTATCATTATCATTATCATTATCATTATCATTATCATTATCATTATCATTATCATTATCATTATCATTATCATTATCATTATCATTATCATTATCATTATCATTATCATTATCATTATCATTATCATTATCATTATCATTATCATTATCATTATCATTATCATTATCATTATCATTATCATTATCATTATCATTATCATTATCATTATCATTATCATTATCATTATCATTATCATTATCATTATCATTATCATTATCATTATCATTATCATTATCATTATCATTATCATTATCATTATCATTATCATTATCATTATCATTATCATTATTATCATTATCATTATCATTACATTATCATTATCATTATCATTATCATTATCATTATCATTATCATTATCATTATCATTATCATTATCATTATCATTATCATTATCATTATCATTATCATTATCATTATCATTATCATTATCATTATCATTATCATTATCATTATCATTATCATTATCATTATCATTATCATTATCATTATCATTATCATTATCATTATCATTATCATTATCATTATCATTATCATTATCATTATCATTATCATTATCATTATCATTATCATTATCATTATCATTATCATTATCATTATCATTATCATTATCATTATCATTATCATTATCATTATCATTATCATTATCATTATCATTATCATTATCATTATCATTATCATTATCATTATCATTATCATTATCATTATCATTATCATTATCATTATCATTATCATTATCATTATCATTATCATTATCATTATCATTATCATTATCATTATCATTATCATTATCATTATCATTATCATTATCATTATCATTATCATTATCATTATCATTATCATTATCATTATCATTATCATTATCATTATCATTATCATTATCATTATCATTATCATTATCATTATCATTATCATTATCATTATCATTATCATTATCATTATCATTATCATTATCATTATCATTATCATTATCATTATCATTATCATTATCATTATCATTATCATTATCATTATCATTATCATTATCATTATCATTATCATTATCATTATCATTATCATTATCATTATCATTATCATTATCATTATCATTATCATTATCATTATCATTATCATTATCATTATCATTATCATTATCATTATCATTATCATTATCATTATCATTATCATTATCATTATCATTATCATTATCATTATCATTATCATTATCATTATCATTATCATTATCATTATCATTATCATTATCATTATCATTATCATTATCATTATCATTATCATTATCATTATCATTATCATTATCATTATCATTATCATTATCATTATCATTATCATTATCATTATCATTATCATTATCATTATCATTATCATTATCATTATCATTATCATTATCATTATCATTATCATTATCATTATCATTATCATTATCATTATCATTATCATTATCATTATCATTATCATTATCATTATCATTATCATTATCATTATCATTATCATTATCATTATCATTATCATTATCATTATCATTATCATTATCATTATCATTATCATTATCATTATCATTATCATTATCATTATCATTATCATTATCATTATCATTATCATTATCATTATCATTATCATTATCATTATCATTATCATTATCATTATCATTATCATTATCATTATCATTATCATTATCATTATCATTATCATTATCATTATCATTATCATTATCATTATCATTATCATTATCATTATCATTATCATTATCATTATCATTATCATTATCATTATCATTATCATTATCATTATCATTATCATTATCATTATCATTATCATTATCATTATCATTATCATTATCATTATCATTATCATTATCATTATCATTATCATTATCATTATCATTATCATTATCATTATCATTATCATTATCATTATCATTATCATTATCATTATCATTATCATTATCATTATCATTATCATTATCATTATCATTATCATTATCATTATCATTATCATTATCATTATCATTATCATTATCATTATCATTATCATTATCATTATCATTATCATTATCATTATCATTATCATTATCATTATCATTATCATTATCATTATCATTATCATTATCATTATCATTATCATTATCATTATCATTATCATTATCATTATCATTATCATTATCATTATCATTATCATTATCATTATCATTATCATTATCATTATCATTATCATTATCATTATCATTATCATTATCATTATCATTATCATTATCATTATCATTATCATTATCATTATCATTATCATTATCATTATCATTATCATTATCATTATCATTATCATTATCATTATCATTATCATTATCATTATCATTATCATTATCATTATCATTATCATTATCATTATCATTATCATTATCATTATCATTATCATTATCATTATCATTATCATTATCATTATCATTATCATTATCATTATCATTATCATTATCATTATCATTATCATTATCATTATCATTATCATTATCATTATCATTATCATTATCATTATCATTATCATTATCATTATCATTATCATTATCATTATCATTATCATTATCATTATCATTATCATTATCATTATCATTATCATTATCATTATCATTATCATTATCATTATCATTATCATTATCATTATCATTATCATTATCATTATCATTATCATTATCATTATCATTATCATTATCATTATCATTATCATTATCATTATCATTATCATTATCATTATCATTATCATTATCATTATCATTATCATTATCATTATCATTATCATTATCATTATCATTATCATTATCATTATCATTATCATTATCATTATCATTATCATTATCATTATCATTATCATTATCATTATCATTATCATTATCATTATCATTATCATTATCATTATCATTATCATTATCATTATCATTATCATTATCATTATCATTATCATTATCATTATCATTATCATTATCATTATCATTATCATTATCATTATCATTATCATTATCATTATCATTATCATTATCATTATCATTATCATTATCATTATCATTATCATTATCATTATCATTATCATTATCATTATCATTATCATTATCATTATCATTATCATTATCATTATCATTATCATTATCATTATCATTATCATTATCATTATCATTATCATTATCATTATCATTATCATTATCATTATCATTATCATTATCATTATCATTATCATTATCATTATCATTATCATTATCATTATCATTATCATTATCATTATCATTATCATTATCATTATCATTATCATTATCATTATCATTATCATTATCATTATCATTATCATTATCATTATCATTATCATTATCATTATCATTATCATTATCATTATCATTATCATTATCATTATCATTATCATTATCATTATCATTATCATTATCATTATCATTATCATTATCATTATCATTATCATTATCATTATCATTATCATTATCATTATCATTATCATTATCATTATCATTATCATTATCATTATCATTATCATTATCATTATCATTATCATTATCATTATCATTATCATTATCATTATCATTATCATTATCATTATCATTATCATTATCATTATCATTATCATTATCATTATCATTAT
>OU696696.1:188851675-188939212 GCA_916050605.2 Platycheirus albimanus
CATTGTCATTGTCATTGTCATTGTCATTGTCATTGTCATTGTCATTGTCATTGTCATTGTCATTGTCATTGTCATTGTCATTGTCATTGTCATTGTCATTGTCATTGTCATTGTCATTGTCATTGTCATTGTCATTGTCATTGTCATTGTCATTGTCATTGTCATTGTCATTGTCATTGTCATTGTCATTGTCATTGTCATTGTCATTGTCATTGTCATTGTCATTGTCATTGTCATTGTCATTGTCATTGTCATTGTCATTGTCATTGTCATTGTCATTGTCATTGTCATTGTCATTGTCATTGTCATTGTCATTGTCATTGTCATTGTCATTGTCATTGTCATTGTCATTGTCATTGTCATTGTCATTGTCATTGTCATTGTCATTGTCATTGTCATTGTCATTGTCATTGTCATTGTCATTGTCATTGTCATTGTCATTGTCATTGTCATTGTCATTGTCATTGTCATTGTCATTGTCATTGTCATTGTCATTGTCATTGTCATTGTCATTGTCATTGTCATTGTCATTGTCATTGTCATTGTCATTGTCATTGTCATTGTCATTGTCATTGTCATTGTCATTGTCATTGTCATTGTCATTGTCATTGTCATTGTCATTGTCATTGTCATTGTCATTGTCATTGTCATTGTCATTGTCATTGTCATTGTCATTGTCATTGTCATTGTCATTGTCATTGTCATTGTCATTGTCATTGTCATTGTCATTGTCATTGTCATTGTCATTGTCATTGTCATTGTCATTGTCATTGTCATTGTCATTGTCATTGTCATTGTCATTGTCATTGTCATTGTCATTGTCATTGTCATTGTCATTGTCATTGTCATTGTCATTGTCATTGTCATTGTCATTGTCATTGTCATTGTCATTGTCATTGTCATTGTCATTGTCATTGTCATTGTCATTGTCATTGTCATTGTCATTGTCATTGTCATTGTCATTGTCATTGTCATTGTCATTGTCATTGTCATTGTCATTGTCATTGTCATTGTCATTGTCATTGTCATTGTCATTGTCATTGTCATTGTCATTGTCATTGTCATTGTCATTGTCATTGTCATTGTCATTGTCATTGTCATTGTCATTGTCATTGTCATTGTCATTGTCATTGTCATTGTCATTGTCATTGTCATTGTCATTGTCATTGTCATTGTCATTGTCATTGTCATTGTCATTGTCATTGTCATTGTCATTGTCATTGTCATTGTCATTGTCATTGTCATTGTCATTGTCATTGTCATTGTCATTGTCATTGTCATTGTCATTGTCATTGTCATTGTCATTGTCATTGTCATTGTCATTGTCATTGTCATTGTCATTGTCATTGTCATTGTCATTGTCATTGTCATTGTCATTGTCATTGTCATTGTCATTGTCATTGTCATTGTCATTGTCATTGTCATTGTCATTGTCATTGTCATTGTCATTGTCATTGTCATTGTCATTGTCATTGTCATTGTCATTGTCATTGTCATTGTCATTGTCATTGTCATTGTCATTGTCATTGTCATTGTCATTGTCATTGTCATTGTCATTGTCATTGTCATTGTCATTGTCATTGTCATTGTCATTGTCATTGTCATTGTCATTGTCATTGTCATTGTCATTGTCATTGTCATTGTCATTGTCATTGTCATTGTCATTGTCATTGTCATTGTCATTGTCATTGTCATTGTCATTGTCATTGTCATTGTCATTGTCATTGTCATTGTCATTGTCATTGTCATTGTCATTGTCATTGTCATTGTCATTGTCATTGTCATTGTCATTGTCATTGTCATTGTCATTGTCATTGTCATTGTCATTGTCATTGTCATTGTCATTGTCATTGTCATTGTCATTGTCATTGTCATTGTCATTGTCATTGTCATTGTCATTGTCATTGTCATTGTCATTGTCATTGTCATTGTCATTGTCATTGTCATTGTCATTGTCATTGTCATTGTCATTGTCATTGTCATTGTCATTGTCATTGTCATTGTCATTGTCATTGTCATTGTCATTGTCATTGTCATTGTCATTGTCATTGTCATTGTCATTGTCATTGTCATTGTCATTGTCATTGTCATTGTCATTGTCATTGTCATTGTCATTGTCATTGTCATTGTCATTGTCATTGTCATTGTCATTGTCATTGTCATTGTCATTGTCATTGTCATTGTCATTGTCATTGTCATTGTCATTGTCATTGTCATTGTCATTGTCATTGTCATTGTCATTGTCATTGTCATTGTCATTGTCATTGTCATTGTCATTGTCATTGTCATTGTCATTGTCATTGTCATTGTCATTGTCATTGTCATTGTCATTGTCATTGTCATTGTCATTGTCATTGTCATTGTCATTGTCATTGTCATTGTCATTGTCATTGTCATTGTCATTGTCATTGTCATTGTCATTGTCATTGTCATTGTCATTGTCATTGTCATTGTCATTGTCATTGTCATTGTCATTGTCATTGTCATTGTCATTGTCATTGTCATTGTCATTGTCATTGTCATTGTCATTGTCATTGTCATTGTCATTGTCATTGTCATTGTCATGTCATTGTCATTGTCATTGTCATTGTCATTGTCATTGTCATTGTCATTGTCATTGTCATTGTCATTGTCATTGTCATTGTCATTGTCATTGTCATTGTCATTGTCATTGTCATTGTCATTGTCATTGTCATTGTCATTGTCATTGTCATTGTCATTGTCATTGTCATTGTCATTGTCATTGTCATTGTCATTGTCATTGTCATTGTCATTGTCATTGTCATTGTCATTGTCATTGTCATTGTCATTGTCATTGTCATTGTCATTGTCATTGTCATTGTCATTGTCATTGTCATTGTCATTGTCATTGTCATTGTCATTGTCATTGTCATTGTCATTGTCATTGTCATTGTCATTGTCATTGTCATTGTCATTGTCATTGTCATTGTCATTGTCATTGTCATTGTCATTGTCATTGTCATTGTCATTGTCATTGTCATTGTCATTGTCATTGTCATTGTCATTGTCATTGTCATTGTCATTGTCATTGTCATTGTCATTGTCATTGTCATTGTCATTGTCATTGTCATTGTCATTGTCATTGTCATTGTCATTGTCATTGTCATTGTCATTGTCATTGTCATTGTCATTGTCATTGTCATTGTCATTGTCATTGTCATTGTCATTGTCATTGTCATTGTCATTGTCATTGTCATTGTCATTGTCATTGTCATTGTCATTGTCATTGTCATTGTCATTGTCATTGTCATTGTCATTGTCATTGTCATTGTCATTGTCATTGTCATTGTCATTGTCATTGTCATTGTCATTGTCATTGTCATTGTCATTGTCATTGTCATTGTCATTGTCATTGTCATTGTCATTGTCATTGTCATTGTCATTGTCATTGTCATTGTCATTGTCATTGTCATTGTCATTGTCATTGTCATTGTCATTGTCATTGTCATTGTCATTGTCATTGTCATTGTCATTGTCATTGTCATTGTCATTGTCATTGTCATTGTCATTGTCATTGTCATTGTCATTGTCATTGTCATTGTCATTGTCATTGTCATTGTCATTGTCATTGTCATTGTCATTGTCATTGTCATTGTCATTGTCATTGTCATTGTCATTGTCATTGTCATTGTCATTGTCATTGTCATTGTCATTGTCATTGTCATTGTCATTGTCATTGTCATTGTCATTGTCATTGTCATTGTCATTGTCATTGTCATTGTCATTGTCATTGTCATTGTCATTGTCATTGTCATTGTCATTGTCATTGTCATTGTCATTGTCATTGTCATTGTCATTGTCATTGTCATTGTCATTGTCATTGTCATTGTCATTGTCATTGTCATTGTCATTGTCATTGTCATTGTCATTGTCATTGTCATTGTCATTGTCATTGTCATTGTCATTGTCATTGTCATTGTCATTGTCATTGTCATTGTCATTGTCATTGTCATTGTCATTGTCATTGTCATTGTCATTGTCATTGTCATTGTCATTGTCATTGTCATTGTCATTGTCATTGTCATTGTCATTGTCATTGTCATTGTCATTGTCATTGTCATTGTCATTGTCATTGTCATTGTCATTGTCATTGTCATTGTCATTGTCATTGTCATTGTCATTGTCATTGTCATTGTCATTGTCATTGTCATTGTCATTGTCATTGTCATTGTCATTGTCATTGTCATTGTCATTGTCATTGTCATTGTCATTGTCATTGTCATTGTCATTGTCATTGTCATTGTCATTGTCATTGTCATTGTCATTGTCATTGTCATTGTCATTGTCATTGTCATTGTCATTGTCATTGTCATTGTCATTGTCATTGTCATTGTCATTGTCATTGTCATTGTCATTGTCATTGTCATTGTCATTGTCATTGTCATTGTCATTGTCATTGTCATTGTCATTGTCATTGTCATTGTCATTGTCATTGTCATTGTCATTGTCATTGTCATTGTCATTGTCATTGTCATTGTCATTGTCATTGTCATTGTCATTGTCATTGTCATTGTCATTGTCATTGTCATTGTCATTGTCATTGTCATTGTCATTGTCATTGTCATTGTCATTGTCATTGTCATTGTCATTGTCATTGTCATTGTCATTGTCATTGTCATTGTCATTGTCATTGTCATTGTCATTGTCATTGTCATTGTCATTGTCATTGTCATTGTCATTGTCATTGTCATTGTCATTGTCATTGTCATTGTCATTGTCATTGTCATTGTCATTGTCATTGTCATTGTCATTGTCATTGTCATTGTCATTGTCATTGTCATTGTCATTGTCATTGTCATTGTCATTGTCATTGTCATTGTCATTGTCATTGTCATTGTCATTGTCATTGTCATTGTCATTGTCATTGTCATTGTCATTGTCATTGTCATTGTCATTGTCATTGTCATTGTCATTGTCATTGTCATTGTCATTGTCATTGTCATTGTCATTGTCATTGTCATTGTCATTGTCATTGTCATTGTCATTGTCATTCTTGTCATTGTCATTGTCATTGTCATTGTCATTGTCATTGTCATTGTCATTGTCATTGTCATTGTCATTGTCATTGTCATTGTCATTGTCATTGTCATTGTCATTGTCATTGTCATTGTCATTGTCATTGTCATTGTCATTGTCATTGTCATTGTCATTGTCATTGTCATTGTCATTGTCATTGTCATTGTCATTGTCATTGTCATTGTCATTGTCATTGTCATTGTCATTGTCATTGTCATTGTCATTGTCATTGTCATTGTCATTGTCATTGTCATTGTCATTGTCATTGTCATTGTCATTGTCATTGTCATTGTCATTGTCATTGTCATTGTCATTGTCATTGTCATTGTCATTCATTGTCATTGTCATTGTCATTGTCATTGTCATTGTCATTGTCATTGTCATTGTCATTGTCATTGTCATTGTCATTGTCATTGTCATTATCATTGTCAATGTCATTGTCATTGTCATTGTCATTGTCATTGTCATTGTCATTGTCAGTGTCAGTGTCATTGTCAGTGTCATTGTCATTGTCATTGTCATTGTCATTGTCATTGTCATTGTCATTGTCATTGTCATTGTCATTGTCATTGTCATTGTCATTGTCATTGTCATTGTCATTGTCATTGTCATTGTCATTGTCATTGTCATTGTCATTGTCATTGTCATTGTCATTGTCATTGTCATTGTCATTGTCATTGTCATTGTCATTGTCATTGTCATTGTCATTGTCATTGTCATTGTCATTGTCATTGTCATTGTCATTGTCATTGTCATTGTCATTGTCATTGTCATTGTCATTGTCATTGTCATTGTCATTGTCATTGTCATTGTCATTGTCATTGTCATTGTCATTGTCATTGTCATTGTCATTGTCATTGTCATTGTCATTGTCATTGTCATTGTCATTGTCATTGTCATTGTCATTGTCATTGTCATTGTCATTGTCATTGTCATTGTCATTGTCATTGTCATTGTCATTGTCATTGTCATTGTCATTGTCATTGTCATTGTCATTGTCATTGTCATTGTCATTGTCATTGTCATTGTCATTGTCATTGTCATTGTCATTGTCATTGTCATTGTCATTGTCATTGTCATTGTCATTGTCATTGTCATTGTCATTGTCATTGTCATTGTCATTGTCATTGTCATTGTCATTGTTGTTGTCATTGTCATTGTCATTGTCATTGTCATTGTCATTGTCATTGTCATTGTCATTGTCATTGTCATTGTCATTGTCATTGTCATTGTCATTGTCATTGTCATTGTCATTGTCATTGTCATTGTCATTGTCATTGTCATTGTCATTGTCATTGTCATTGTCATTGTCATTGTCATTGTCATTGTCATTGTCATTGTCATTGTCATTGTCATTGTCATTGTCATTGTCATTGTCATTGTCATTGTCATTGTCATTGTCATTGTCATTGTCATTGTCATTGTCATTGTCATTGTCATTGTCATTGTCATTGTCATTGTCATTGTCATTGTCATTGTCATTGTCATTGTCATTGTCATTGTCTCATTGTCATTGTCTCATTGTCATTGTCTCATTGTCATTGTCTCATTGTCATTGTCTCATTGTCATTGTCTCATTGTCATTGTCTCATTGTCATTGTCTCATTGTCATTGTCTCATTGTCATTGTCTCATTGTCATTGTCTCATTGTCATTGTCTCATTGTCATTGTCTCATTGTCATTGTCATTGTCATTGTCATTGTCATTGTCATTGTCATTGTCATTGTCATTGTCATTGTCATTGTCATTGTCATTGTCATTGTCATTGTCATTGTCATTGTCATTGTCATTGTCATTGTCATTGTCATTGTCATTGTCATTGTCATTGTCATTGTCATTGTCATTGTCATTGTCATTGTCATTGTCATTGTCATTGTCATTGTCATTGTCATTGTCATTGTCATTGTCATTGTCATTGTCATTGTCATTGTCATTGTCATTGTCATTGTCATTGTCATTGTCATTGTCATTGTCATTGTCATTGTCATTGTCATTGTCATTGTCATTGTCATTGTCATTGTCATTGTCATTGTCATTGTCATTGTCATTGTCATTGTCATTGTCATTGTCATTGTCATTGTCATTGTCATTGTCATTGTCATTGTCATTGTCATTGTCATTGTCATTGTCATTGTCATTGTCATTGTCATTGTCATTGTCATTGTCATTGTCATTGTCATTGTCATTGTCATTGTCATTGTCATTGTCATTGTCATTGTCATTGTCATTGTCATTGTCATTGTCATTGTCATTGTCATTGTCATTGTCATTGTCATTGTCATTGTCATTGTCATTGTCATTGTCATTGTCATTGTCATTGTCATTGTCATTGTCATTGTCATTGTCATTGTCATTGTCATTGTCATTGTCATTGTCATTGTCATTGTCATTGTCATTGTCATTGTCATTGTCATTGTCATTGTCATTGTCATTGTCATTGTCATTGTCATTGTCATTGTCATTGTCATTGTCATTGTCATTGTCATTGTCATTGTCATTGTCATTGTCATTGTCATTGTCATTGTCATTGTCATTGTCATTGTCATTGTCATTGTCATTGTCATTGTCATTGTCATTGTCATTGTCATTGTCATTGTCATTGTCATTGTCATTGTCATTGTCATTGTCATTGTCATTGTCATTGTCATTGTCATTGTCATTGTCATTGTCATTGTCATTGTCATTGTCATTGTCATTGTCATTGTCATTGTCATTGTCATTGTCATTGTAATTGTAATTGTAATTGTAATTGTCATTGTCATTGTCATTGTCATTGTCATTGTCATTGTCATTGTCATTGTCATTGTCATTGTCATTGTCATTGTCATTGTCATTGTCATTGTCATTGTCATTGTCATTGTCATTGTCATTGTCATTGTCATTGTCATTGTCATTGTCATTGTCATTGTCATTGTCATTGTCATTGTCATTGTAATTGTAATTGTAATTGTCATTGTCATTGTCATTGTCATTGTCATTGTCATTGTCATTGTCATTGTCATTGTCATTGTCATTGTCATTGTCATTGTCATTGTCATTGTCATTGTCATTGTCATTGTCATTGTCATTGTCATTGTCATTGTCATTGTCATTGTCATTGTCATTGTCATTGTCATTGTCATTGTCATTGTCATTGTCATTGTCATTGTCATTGTCATTGTCATTGTCATTGTCATTGTCATTGTCATTGTCATTGTCATTGTCATTGTCATTGTCATTGTCATTGTCATTGTCATTGTCATTGTCATTGTCATTGTCATTGTCATTGTCATTGTCATTGTCATTGTCATTGTCATTGTCATTGTCATTGTCATTGTCATTGTCATTGTCATTGTCATTGTCATTGTCATTGTCATTGTCATTGTCATTGTCATTGTCATTGTCATTGTCATTGTCATTGTCATTGTCATTGTCATTGTCATTGTCATTGTCATTGTCATTGTCATTGTCATTGTCATTGTCATTGTCATTGTCATTGTCATTGTCATTGTCATTGTCATTGTCATTGTCATTGTCATTGTCATTGTCATTGTCATTGTCATTGTCATTGTCATTGTCATTGTCATTGTCATTGTCATTGTCATTGTCATTGTCATTGTCATTGTCATTGTCATTGTCATTGTCATTGTCATTGTCATTGTCATTGTCATTGTCATTGTCATTGTCATTGTCATTGTCATTGTCATTGTCATTGTCATTGTCATTGTCATTGTCATTGTCATTGTCATTGTCATTGTCATTGTCATTGTCATTGTCATTGTCATTGTCATTGTCATTGTCATTGTCATTGTCATTGTCATTGTCATTGTCATTGTCATTGTCATTGTCATTGTCATTGTCATTGTCATTGTCATTGTCATTGTCATTGTCATTGTCATTGTCATTGTCATTGTCATTGTCATTGTCATTGTCATTGTCATTGTCATTGTCATTGTCATTGTCATTGTCATTGTCATTGTCATTGTCATTGTCATTGTCATTGTCATTGTCATTGTCATTGTCATTGTCATTGTCATTGTCATTGTCATTGTCATTGTCATTGTCATTGTCATTGTCATTGTCATTGTCATTGTCATTGTCATTGTCATTGTCATTGTCATTGTCATTGTCATTGTCATTGTCATTGTCATTGTCATTGTCATTGTCATTGTCATTGTCATTGTCATTGTCATTGTCATTGTCATTGTCATTGTCATTGTCATTGTCATTGTCATTGTCATTGTCATTGTCATTGTCATTGTCATTGTCATTGTCATTGTCATTGTCATTGTCATTGTCATTGTCATTGTCATTGTCATTGTCATTGTCATTGTCATTGTCATTGTCATTGTCATTGTCATTGTCATTGTCATTGTCATTGTCATTGTCATTGTCATTGTCATTGTCATTGTCATTGTCATTGTCATTGTCATTGTCATTGTCATTGTCATTGTCATTGTCATTGTCATTGTCATTGTCATTGTCATTGTCATTGTCATTGTCATTGTCATTGTCATTGTCATTGTCATTGTCATTGTCATTGTCATTGTCATTGTCATTGTCATTGTCATTGTCATTGTCATTGTCATTGTCATTGTCATTGTCATTGTCATTGTCATTGTCATTGTCATTGTCATTGTCATTGTCATTGTCATTGTCATTGTCATTGTCATTGTCATTGTCATTGTCATTGTCATTGTCATTGTCATTGTCATTGTCATTGTCATTGTCATTGTCATTGTCATTGTCATTGTCATTGTCATTGTCATTGTCATTGTCATTGTCATTGTCATTGTCATTGTCATTGTCATTGTCATTGTCATTGTCATTGTCATTGTCATTGTCATTGTCATTGTCATTGTCATTGTCATTGTCATTGTCATTGTCATTGTCATTGTCATTGTCATTGTCATTGTCATTGTCATTGTCATTGTCATTGTCATTGTCATTGTCATTGTCATTGTCATTGTCATTGTCATTGTCATTGTCATTGTCATTGTCATTGTCATTGTCATTGTCATTGTCATTGTCATTGTCATTGTCATTGTCATTGTCATTGTCATTGTCATTGTCATTGTCATTGTCATTGTCATTGTCATTGTCATTGTCATTGTCATTGTCATTGTCATTGTCATTGTCATTGTCATTGTCATTGTCATTGTCATTGTCATTGTCATTGTCATTGTCATTGTCATTGTCATTGTCATTGTCATTGTCATTGTCATTGTCATTGTCATTGTCATTGTCATTGTCATTGTCATTGTCATTGTCATTGTCATTGTCATTGTCATTGTCATTGTCATTGTCATTGTCATTGTCATTGTCATTGTCATTGTCATTGTCATTGTCATTGTCATTGTCATTGTCATTGTCATTGTCATTGTCATTGTCATTGTCATTGTCATTGTCATTGTCATTGTCATTGTCATTGTCATTGTCATTGTCATTGTCATTGTCATTGTCATTGTCATTGTCATTGTCATTGTCATTGTCATTGTCATTGTCATTGTCATTGTCATTGTCATTGTCATTGTCATTGTCATTGTCATTGTCATTGTCATTGTCATTGTCATTGTCATTGTCATTGTCATTGTCATTGTCATTGTCATTGTCATTGTCATTGTCATTGTCATTGTCATTGTCATTGTCATTGTCATTGTCATTGTCATTGTCATTGTCATTGTCATTGTCATTGTCATTGTCATTGTCATTGTCATTGTCATTGTCATTGTCATTGTCATTGTCATTGTCATTGTCATTGTCATTGTCATTGTCATTGTCATTGTCATTGTCATTGTCATTGTCATTGTCATTGTCATTGTCATTGTCATTGTCATTGTCATTGTCATTGTCATTGTCATTGTCATTGTCATTGTCATTGTCATTGTCATTGTCATTGTCATTGTCATTGTCATTGTCATTGTCATTGTCATTGTCATTGTCATTGTCATTGTCATTGTCATTGTCATTGTCATTGTCATTGTCATTGTCATTGTCATTGTCATTGTCATTGTCATTGTCATTGTCATTGTCATTGTCATTGTCATTGTCATTGTCATTGTCATTGTCATTGTCATTGTCATTGTCATTGTCATTGTCATTGTCATTGTCATTGTCATTGTCATTGTCATTGTCATTGTCATTGTCATTGTCATTGTCATTGTCATTGTCATTGTCATTGTCATTGTCATTGTCATTGTCATTGTCATTGTCATTGTCATTGTCATTGTCATTGTCATTGTCATTGTCATTGTCATTGTCATTGTCATTGTCATTGTCATTGTCATTGTCATTGTCATTGTCATTGTCATTGTCATTGTCATTGTCATTGTCATTGTCATTGTCATTGTCATTGTCATTGTCATTGTCATTGTCATTGTCATTGTCATTGTCATTGTCATTGTCATTGTCATTGTCATTGTCATTGTCATTGTCATTGTCATTGTCATTGTCATTGTCATTGTCATTGTCATTGTCATTGTCATTGTCATTGTCATTGTCATTGTCATTGTCATTGTCATTGTCATTGTCATTGTCATTGTCATTGTCATTGTCATTGTCATTGTCATTGTCATTGTCATTGTCATTGTCATTGTCATTGTCATTGTCATTGTCATTGTCATTGTCATTGTCATTGTCATTGTCATTGTCATTGTCATTGTCATTGTCATTGTCATTGTCATTGTCATTGTCATTGTCATTGTCATTGTCATTGTCATTGTCATTGTCATTGTCATTGTCATTGTCATTGTCATTGTCATTGTCATTGTCATTGTCATTGTCATTGTCATTGTCATTGTCATTGTCATTGTCATTGTCATTGTCATTGTCATTGTCATTGTCATTGTCATTGTCATTGTCATTGTCATTGTCATTGTCATTGTCATTGTCATTGTCATTGTCATTGTCATTGTCATTGTCATTGTCATTGTCATTGTCATTGTCATTGTCATTGTCATTGTCATTGTCATTGTCATTGTCATTGTCATTGTCATTGTCATTGTCATTGTCATTGTCATTGTCATTGTCATTGTCATTGTCATTGTCATTGTCATTGTCATTGTCATTGTCATTGTCATTGTCATTGTCATTGTCATTGTCATTGTCATTGTCATTGTCATTGTCATTGTCATTGTCATTGTCATTGTCATTGTCATTGTCATTGTCATTGTCATTGTCATTGTCATTGTCATTGCATTGTCATTGTCATTGTCATTGTCATTGTCATTGTCATTGTCATTGTCATTGTCATTGTCATTGTCATTGTCATTGTCATTGTCATTGTCATTGTCATTGTCATTGTCATTGTCATTGTCATTGTCATTGTCATTGTCATTGTCATTGTCATTGTCATTGTCATTGTCATTGTCATTGTCATTGTCATTGTCATTGTCATTGTCATTGTCATTGTCATTGTCATTGTCATTGTCATTGTCATTGTCATTGTCATTGTCATTGTCATTGTCATTGTCATTGTCATTGTCATTGTCATTGTCATTGTCATTGTCATTGTCATTGTCATTGTCATTGTCATTGTCATTGTCATTGTCATTGTCATTGTCATTGTCATTGTCATTGTCATTGTCATTGTCATTGTCATTGTCATTGTCATTGTCATTGTCATTGTCATTGTCATTGTCATTGTCATTGTCATTGTCATTGTCATTGTCATTGTCATTGTCATTGTCATTGTCATTGTCATTGTCATTGTCATTGTCATTGTCATTGTCATTGTCATTGTCATTGTCATTGTCATTGTCATTGTCATTGTCATTGTCATTGTCATTGTCATTGTCATTGTCATTGTCATTGTCATTGTCATTGTCATTGTCATTGTCATTGTCATTGTCATTGTCATTGTCATTGTCATTGTCATTGTCATTGTCATTGTCATTGTCATTGTCATTGTCATTGTCATTGTCATTGTCATTGTCATTGTCATTGTCATTGTCATTGTCATTGTCATTGTCATTGTCATTGTCATTGTCATTGTCATTGTCATTGTCATTGTCATTGTCATTGTCATTGTCATTGTCATTGTCATTGTCATTGTCATTGTCATTGTCATTGTCATTGTCATTGTCATTGTCATTGTCATTGTCATTGTCATTGTCATTGTCATTGTCATTGTCATTGTCATTGTCATTGTCATTGTCATTGTCATTGTCATTGTCATTGTCATTGTCATTGTCATTGTCATTGTCATTGTCATTGTCATTGTCATTGTCATTGTCATTGTCATTGTCATTGTCATTGTCATTGTCATTGTCATTGTCATTGTCATTGTCATTGTCATTGTCATTGTCATTGTCATTGTCATTGTCATTGTCATTGTCATTGTCATTGTCATTGTCATTGTCATTGTCATTGTCATTGTCATTGTCATTGTCATTGTCATTGTCATTGTCATTGTCATTGTCATTGTCATTGTCATTGTCATTGTCATTGTCATTGTCATTGTCATTGTCATTGTCATTGTCATTGTCATTTCATTGTCATTGTCATTGTCATTGTCATTGTCATTGTCATTGTCATTGTCATTGTCATTGTCATTGTCATTGTCATTGTCATTGTCATTGTCATTGTCATTGTCATTGTCATTGTCATTGTCATTGTCATTGTCATTGTCATTGTCATTGTCATTGTCATTGTCATTGTCATTGTCATTGTCATTGTCATTGTCATTGTCATTGTCATTGTCATTGTCATTGTCATTGTCATTGTCATTGTCATTGTCATTGTCATTGTCATTGTCATTGTCATTGTCATTGTCATTGTCATTGTCATTGTCATTGTCATTGTCATTGTCATTGTCATTGTCATTGTCATTGTCATTGTCATTGTCATTGTCATTGTCATTGTCATTGTCATTGTCATTGTCATTGTCATTGTCATTGTCATTGTCATTGTCATTGTCATTGTCATTGTCATTGTCATTGTCATTGTCATTGTCATTGTCATTGTCATTGTCATTGTCATTGTCATTGTCATTGTCATTGTCATTGTCATTGTCATTGTCATTGTCATTGTCATTGTCATTGTCATTGTCATTGTCATTGTCATTGTCATTGTCATTGTCATTGTCATTGTCATTGTCATTGTCATTGTCATTGTCATTGTCATTGTCATTGTCATTGTCATTGTCATTGTCATTGTCATTGTCATTGTCATTGTCATTGTCATTGTCATTGTCATTGTCATTGTCATTGTCATTGTCATTGTCATTGTCATTGTCATTGTCATTGTCATTGTCATTGTCATTGTCATTGTCATTGTCATTGTCATTGTCATTGTCATTGTCATTGTCATTGTCATTGTCATTGTCATTGTCATTGTCATTGTCATTGTCATTGTCATTGTCATTGTCATTGTCATTGTCATTGTCATTGTCATTGTCATTGTCATTGTCATTGTCATTGTCATTGTCATTGTCATTGTCATTGTCATTGTCAGTCATTGTCATTGTCATTGTCATTGTCATTGTCATTGTCATTGTCATTGTCATTGTCATTGTCATTGTCATTGTCATTGTCATTGTCATTGTCATTGTCATTGTCATTGTCATTGTCATTGTCATTGTCATTGTCATTGTCATTGTCATTGTCATTGTCATTGTCATTGTCATTGTCATTGTCATTGTCATTGTCATTGTCATTGTCATTGTCATTGTCATTGTCATTGTCATTGTCATTGTCATTGTCATTGTCATTGTCATTGTCATTGTCATTGTCATTGTCATTGTCATTGTCATTGTCATTGTCATTGTCATTGTCATTGTCATTGTCATTGTCATTGTCATTGTCATTGTCATTGTCATTGTCATTGTCATTGTCATTGTCATTGTCATTGTCATTGTCATTGTCATTGTCATTGTCATTGTCATTGTCATTGTCATTGTCATTGTCATTGTCATTGTCATTGTCATTGTCATTGTCATTGTCATTGTCATTGTCATTGTCATTGTCATTGTCATTGTCATTGTCATTGTCATTGTCATTGTCATTGTCATTGTCATTGTCATTGTCATTGTCATTGTCATTGTCATTGTCATTGTCATTGTCATTGTCATTGTCATTGTCATTGTCATTGTCATTGTCATTGTCATTGTCATTGTCATTGTCATTGTCATTGTCATTGTCATTGTCATTGTCATTGTCATTGTCATTGTCATTGTCATTGTCATTGTCATTGTCATTGTCATTGTCATTGTCATTGTCATTGTCATTGTCATTGTCATTGTCATTGTCATTGTCATTGTCATTGTCATTGTCATTGTCATTGTCATTGTCATTGTCATTGTCATTGTCATTGTCATTGTCATTGTCATTGTCATTGTCATTGTCATTGTCATTGTCATTGTCATTGTCATTGTCATTGTCATTGTCATTGTCATTGTCATTGTCATTGTCATTGTCATTGTCATTGTCATTGTCATTGTCATTGTCATTGTCATTGTCATTGTCATTGTCATTGTCATTGTCATTGTCATTGTCATTGTCATTGTCATTGTCATTGTCATTGTCATTGTCATTGTCATTGTCATTGTCATTGTCATTGTCATTGTCATTGTCATTGTCATTGTCATTGTCATTGTCATTGTCATTGTCATTGTCATTGTCATTGTCATTGTCATTGTCATTGTCATTGTCATTGTCATTGTCATTGTCATTGTCATTGTCATTGTCATTGTCATTGTCATTGTCATTGTCATTGTCATTGTCATTGTCATTGTCATTGTCATTGTCATTGTCATTGTCATTGTCATTGTCATTGTCATTGTCATTGTCATTGTCATTGTCATTGTCATTGTCATTGTCATTGTCATTGTCATTGTCATTGTCATTGTCATTGTCATTGTCATTGTCATTGTCATTGTCATTGTCATTGTCATTGTCATTGTCATTGTCATTGTCATTGTCATTGTCATTGTCATTGTCATTGTCATTGTCATTGTCATTGTCATTGTCATTGTCATTGTCATTGTCATTGTCATTGTCATTGTCATTGTCATTGTCATTGTCATTGTCATTGTCATTGTCATTGTCATTGTCATTGTCATTGTCATTGTCATTGTCATTGTCATTGTCATTGTCATTGTCATTGTCATTGTCATTGTCATTGTCATTGTCATTGTCATTGTCATTGTCATTGTCATTGTCATTGTCATTGTCATTGTCATTGTCATTGTCATTGTCATTGTCATTGTCATTGTCATTGTCATTGTCATTGTCATTGTCATTGTCATTGTCATTGTCATTGTCATTGTCATTGTCATTGTCATTGTCATTGTCATTGTCATTGTCATTGTCATTGTCATTGTCATTGTCATTGTCATTGTCATTGTCATTGTCATTGTCATTGTCATTGTCATTGTCATTGTCATTGTCATTGTCATTGTCATTGTCATTGTCATTGTCATTGTCATTGTCATTGTCATTGTCATTGTCATTGTCATTGTCATTGTCATTGTCATTGTCATTGTCATTGTCATTGTCATTGTCATTGTCATTGTCATTGTCATTGTCATTGTCATTGTCATTGTCATTGTCATTGTCATTGTCATTGTCATTGTCATTGTCATTGTCATTGTCATTGTCATTGTCATTGTCATTGTCATTGTCATTGTCATTGTCATTGTCATTGTCATTGTCATTGTCATTGTCATTGTCATTGTCATTGTCATTGTCATTGTCATTGTCATTGTCATTGTCATTGTCATTGTCATTGTCATTGTCATTGTCATTGTCATTGTCATTGTCATTGTCATTGTCATTGTCATTGTCATTGTCATTGTCATTGTCATTGTCATTGTCATTGTCATTGTCATTGTCATTGTCATTGTCATTGTCATTGTCATTGTCATTGTCATTGTCATTGTCATTGTCATTGTCATTGTCATTGTCATTGTCATTGTCATTGTCATTGTCATTGTCATTGTCATTGTCATTGTCATTGTCATTGTCATTGTCATTGTCATTGTCATTGTCATTGTCATTGTCATTGTCATTGTCATTGTCATTGTCATTGTCATTGTCATTGTCATTGTCATTGTCATTGTCATTGTCATTGTCATTGTCATTGTCATTGTCATTGTCATTGTCATTGTCATTGTCATTGTCATTGTCATTGTCATTGTCATTGTCATTGTCATTGTCATTGTCATTGTCATTGTCATTGTCATTGTCATTGTCATTGTCATTGTCATTGTCATTGTCATTGTCATTGTCATTGTCATTGTCATTGTCATTGTCATTGTCATTGTCATTGTCATTGTCATTGTCATTGTCATTGTCATTGTCATTGTCATTGTCATTGTCATTGTCATTGTCATTGTCATTGTCATTGTCATTGTCATTGTCATTGTCATTGTCATTGTCATTGTCATTGTCATTGTCATTGTCATTGTCATTGTCATTGTCATTGTCATTGTCATTGTCATTGTCATTGTCATTGTCATTGTCATTGTCATTGTCATTGTCATTGTCATTGTCATTGTCATTGTCATTGTCATTGTCATTGTCATTGTCATTGTCATTGTCATTGTCATTGTCATTGTCATTGTCATTGTCATTGTCATTGTCATTGTCATTGTCATTGTCATTGTCATTGTCATTGTCATTGTCATTGTCATTGTCATTGTCATTGTCATTGTCATTGTCATTGTCATTGTCATTGTCATTGTCATTGTCATTGTCATTGTCATTGTCATTGTCATTGTCATTGTCATTGTCATTGTCATTGTCATTGTCATTGTCATTGTCATTGTCATTGTCATTGTCATTGTCATTGTCATTGTCATTGTCATTGTCATTGTCATTGTCATTGTCATTGTCATTGTCATTGTCATTGTCATTGTCATTGTCATTGTCATTGTCATTGTCATTGTCATTGTCATTGTCATTGTCATTGTCATTGTCATTGTCATTGTCATTGTCATTGTCATTGTCATTGTCATTGTCATTGTCATTGTCATTGTCATTGTCATTGTCATTGTCATTGTCATTGTCATTGTCATTGTCATTGTCATTGTCATTGTCATTGTCATTGTCATTGTCATTGTCATTGTCATTGTCATTGTCATTGTCATTGTCATTGTCATTGTCATTGTCATTGTCATTGTCATTGTCATTGTCATTGTCATTGTCATTGTCATTGTCATTGTCATTGTCATTGTCATTGTCATTGTCATTGTCATTGTCATTGTCATTGTCATTGTCATTGTCATTGTCATTGTCATTGTCATTGTCATTGTCATTGTCATTGTCATTGTCATTGTCATTGTCATTGTCATTGTCATTGTCATTGTCATTGTCATTGTCATTGTCATTGTCATTGTCATTGTCATTGTCATTGTCATTGTCATTGTCATTGTCATTGTCATTGTCATTGTCATTGTCATTGTCATTGTCATTGTCATTGTCATTGTCATTGTCATTGTCATTGTCATTGTCATTGTCATTGTCATTGTCATTGTCATTGTCATTGTCATTGTCATTGTCATTGTCATTGTCATTGTCATTGTCATTGTCATTGTCATTGTCATTGTCATTGTCATTGTCATTGTCATTGTCATTGTCATTGTCATTGTCATTGTCATTGTCATTGTCATTGTCATTGTCATTGTCATTGTCATTGTCATTGTCATTGTCATTGTCATTGTCATTGTCATTGTCATTGTCATTGTCATTGTCATTGTCATTGTCATTGTCATTGTCATTGTCATTGTCATTGTCATTGTCATTGTCATTGTCATTGTCATTGTCATTGTCATTGTCATTGTCATTGTCATTGTCATTGTCATTGTCATTGTCATTGTCATTGTCATTGTCATTGTCATTGTCATTGTCATTGTCATTGTCATTGTCATTGTCATTGTCATTGTCATTGTCATTGTCATTGTCATTGTCATTGTCATTGTCATTGTCATTGTCATTGTCATTGTCATTGTCATTGTCATTGTCATTGTCATTGTCATTGTCATTGTCATTGTCATTGTCATTGTCATTGTCATTGTCATTGTCATTGTCATTGTCATTGTCATTGTCATTGTCATTGTCATTGTCATTGTCATTGTCATTGTCATTGTCATTGTCATTGTCATTGTCATTGTCATTGTCATTGTCATTGTCATTGTCATTGTCATTGTCATTGTCATTGTCATTGTCATTGTCATTGTCATTGTCATTGTCATTGTCATTGTCATTGTCATTGTCATTGTCATTGTCATTGTCATTGTCATTGTCATTGTCATTGTCATTGTCATTGTCATTGTCATTGTCATTGTCATTGTCATTGTCATTGTCATTGTCATTGTCATTGTCATTGTCATTGTCATTGTCATTGTCATTGTCATTGTCATTGTCATTGTCATTGTCATTGTCATTGTCATTGTCATTGTCATTGTCATTGTCATTGTCATTGTCATTGTCATTGTCATTGTCATTGTCATTGTCATTGTCATTGTCATTGTCATTGTCATTGTCATTGTCATTGTCATTGTCATTGTCATTGTCATTGTCATTGTCATTGTCATTGTCATTGTCATTGTCATTGTCATTGTCATTGTCATTGTCATTGTCATTGTCATTGTCATTGTCATTGTCATTGTCATTGTCATTGTCATTGTCATTGTCATTGTCATTGTCATTGTCATTGTCATTGTCATTGTCATTGTCATTGTCATTGTCATTGTCATTGTCATTGTCATTGTCATTGTCATTGTCATTGTCATTGTCATTGTCATTGTCATTGTCATTGTCATTGTCATTGTCATTGTCATTGTCATTGTCATTGTCATTGTCATTGTCATTGTCATTGTCATTGTCATTGTCATTGTCATTGTCATTGTCATTGTCATTGTCATTGTCATTGTCATTGTCATTGTCATTGTCATTGTCATTGTCATTGTCATTGTCATTGTCATTGTCATTGTCATTGTCATTGTCATTGTCATTGTCATTGTCATTGTCATTGTCATTGTCATTGTCATTGTCATTGTCATTGTCATTGTCATTGTCATTGTCATTGTCATTGTCATTGTCATTGTCATTGTCATTGTCATTGTCATTGTCATTGTCATTGTCATTGTCATTGTCATTGTCATTGTCATTGTCATTGTCATTGTCATTGTCATTGTCATTGTCATTGTCATTGTCATTGTCATTGTCATTGTCATTGTCATTGTCATTGTCATTGTCATTGTCATTGTCATTGTCATTGTCATTGTCATTGTCATTGTCATTGTCATTGTCATTGTCATTGTCATTGTCATTGTCATTGTCATTGTCATTGTCATTGTCATTGTCATTGTCATTGTCATTGTCATTGTCATTGTCATTGTCATTGTCATTGTCATTGTCATTGTCATTGTCATTGTCATTGTCATTGTCATTGTCATTGTCATTGTCATTGTCATTGTCATTGTCATTGTCATTGTCATTGTCATTGTCATTGTCATTGTCATTGTCATTGTCATTGTCATTGTCATTGTCATTGTCATTGTCATTGTCATTGTCATTGTCATTGTCATTGTCATTGTCATTGTCATTGTCATTGTCATTGTCATTGTCATTGTCATTGTCATTGTCATTGTCATTGTCATTGTCATTGTCATTGTCATTGTCATTGTCATTGTCATTGTCATTGTCATTGTCATTGTCATTGTCATTGTCATTGTCATTGTCATTGTCATTGTCATTGTCATTGTCATTGTCATTGTCATTGTCATTGTCATTGTCATTGTCATTGTCATTGTCATTGTCATTGTCATTGTCATTGTCATTGTCATTGTCATTGTCATTGTCATTGTCATTGTCATTGTCATTGTCATTGTCATTGTCATTGTCATTGTCATTGTCATTGTCATTGTCATTGTCATTGTCATTGTCATTGTCATTGTCATTGTCATTGTCATTGTCATTGTCATTGTCATTGTCATTGTCATTGTCATTGTCATTGTCATTGTCATTGTCATTGTCATTGTCATTGTCATTGTCATTGTCATTGTCATTGTCATTGTCATTGTCATTGTCATTGTCATTGTCATTGTCATTGTCATTGTCATTGTCATTGTCATTGTCATTGTCATTGTCATTGTCATTGTCATTGTCATTGTCATTGTCATTGTCATTGTCATTGTCATTGTCATTGTCATTGTCATTGTCATTGTCATTGTCATTGTCATTGTCATTGTCATTGTCATTGTCATTGTCATTGTCATTGTCATTGTCATTGTCATTGTCATTGTCATTGTCATTGTCATTGTCATTGTCATTGTCATTGTCATTGTCATTGTCATTGTCATTGTCATTGTCATTGTCATTGTCATTGTCATTGTCATTGTCATTGTCATTGTCATTGTCATTGTCATTGTCATTGTCATTGTCATTGTCATTGTCATTGTCATTGTCATTGTCATTGTCATTGTCATTGTCATTGTCATTGTCATTGTCATTGTCATTGTCATTGTCATTGTCATTGTCATTGTCATTGTCATTGTCATTGTCATTGTCATTGTCATTGTCATTGTCATTGTCATTGTCATTGTCATTGTCATTGTCATTGTCATTGTCATTGTCATTGTCATTGTCATTGTCATTGTCATTGTCATTGTCATTGTCATTGTCATTGTCATTGTCATTGTCATTGTCATTGTCATTGTCATTGTCATTGTCATTGTCATTGTCATTGTCATTGTCATTGTCATTGTCATTGTCATTGTCATTGTCATTGTCATTGTCATTGTCATTGTCATTGTCATTGTCATTGTCATTGTCATTGTCATTGTCATTGTCATTGTCATTGTCATTGTCATTGTCATTGTCATTGTCATTGTCATTGTCATTGTCATTGTCATTGTCATTGTCATTGTCATTGTCATTGTCATTGTCATTGTCATTGTCATTGTCATTGTCATTGTCATTGTCATTGTCATTGTCATTGTCATTGTCATTGTCATTGTCATTGTCATTGTCATTGTCATTGTCATTGTCATTGTCATTGTCATTGTCATTGTCATTGTCATTGTCATTGTCATTGTCATTGTCATTGTCATTGTCATTGTCATTGTCATTGTCATTGTCATTGTCATTGTCATTGTCATTGTCATTGTCATTGTCATTGTCATTGTCATTGTCATTGTCATTGTCATTGTCATTGTCATTGTCATTGTCATTGTCATTGTCATTGTCATTGTCATTGTCATTGTCATTGTCATTGTCATTGTCATTGTCATTGTCATTGTCATTGTCATTGTCATTGTCATTGTCATTGTCATTGTCATTGTCATTGTCATTGTCATTGTCATTGTCATTGTCATTGTCATTGTCATTGTCATTGTCATTGTCATTGTCATTGTCATTGTCATTGTCATTGTCATTGTCATTGTCATTGTCATTGTCATTGTCATTGTCATTGTCATTGTCATTGTCATTGTCATTGTCATTGTCATTGTCATTGTCATTGTCATTGTCATTGTCATTGTCATTGTCATTGTCATTGTCATTGTCATTGTCATTGTCATTGTCATTGTCATTGTCATTGTCATTGTCATTGTCATTGTCATTGTCATTGTCATTGTCATTGTCATTGTCATTGTCATTGTCATTGTCATTGTCATTGTCATTGTCATTGTCATTGTCATTGTCATTGTCATTGTCATTGTCATTGTCATTGTCATTGTCATTGTCATTGTCATTGTCATTGTCATTGTCATTGTCATTGTCATTGTCATTGTCATTGTCATTGTCATTGTCATTGTCATTGTCATTGTCATTGTCATTGTCATTGTCATTGTCATTGTCATTGTCATTGTCATTGTCATTGTCATTGTCATTGTCATTGTCATTGTCATTGTCATTGTCATTGTCATTGTCATTGTCATTGTCATTGTCATTGTCATTGTCATTGTCATTGTCATTGTCATTGTCATTGTCATTGTCATTGTCATTGTCATTGTCATTGTCATTGTCATTGTCATTGTCATTGTCATTGTCATTGTCATTGTCATTGTCATTGTCATTGTCATTGTCATTGTCATTGTCATTGTCATTGTCATTGTCATTGTCATTGTCATTGTCATTGTCATTGTCATTGTCATTGTCATTGTCATTGTCATTGTCATTGTCATTGTCATTGTCATTGTCATTGTCATTGTCATTGTCATTGTCATTGTCATTGTCATTGTCATTGTCATTGTCATTGTCATTGTCATTGTCATTGTCATTGTCATTGTCATTGTCATTGTCATTGTCATTGTCATTGTCATTGTCATTGTCATTGTCATTGTCATTGTCATTGTCATTGTCATTGTCATTGTCATTGTCATTGTCATTGTCATTGTCATTGTCATTGTCATTGTCATTGTCATTGTCATTGTCATTGTCATTGTCATTGTCATTGTCATTGTCATTGTCATTGTCATTGTCATTGTCATTGTCATTGTCATTGTCATTGTCATTGTCATTGTCATTGTCATTGTCATTGTCATTGTCATTGTCATTGTCATTGTCATTGTCATTGTCATTGTCATTGTCATTGTCATTGTCATTGTCATTGTCATTGTCATTGTCATTGTCATTGTCATTGTCATTGTCATTGTCATTGTCATTGTCATTGTCATTGTCATTGTCATTGTCATTGTCATTGTCATTGTCATTGTCATTGTCATTGTCATTGTCATTGTCATTGTCATTGTCATTGTCATTGTCATTGTCATTGTCATTGTCATTGTCATTGTCATTGTCATTGTCATTGTCATTGTCATTGTCATTGTCATTGTCATTGTCATTGTCATTGTCATTGTCATTGTCATTGTCATTGTCATTGTCATTGTCATTGTCATTGTCATTGTCATTGTCATTGTCATTGTCATTGTCATTGTCATTGTCATTGTCATTGTCATTGTCATTGTCATTGTCATTGTCATTGTCATTGTCATTGTCATTGTCATTGTCATTGTCATTGTCATTGTCATTGTCATTGTCATTGTCATTGTCATTGTCATTGTCATTGTCATTGTCATTGTCATTGTCATTGTCATTGTCATTGTCATTGTCATTGTCATTGTCATTGTCATTGTCATTGTCATTGTCATTGTCATTGTCATTGTCATTGTCATTGTCATTGTCATTGTCATTGTCATTGTCATTGTCATTGTCATTGTCATTGTCATTGTCATTGTCATTGTCATTGTCATTGTCATTGTCATTGTCATTGTCATTGTCATTGTCATTGTCATTGTCATTGTCATTGTCATTGTCATTGTCATTGTCATTGTCATTGTCATTGTCATTGTCATTGTCATTGTCATTGTCATTGTCATTGTCATTGTCATTGTCATTGTCATTGTCATTGTCATTGTCATTGTCATTGTCATTGTCATTGTCATTGTCATTGTCATTGTCATTGTCATTGTCATTGTCATTGTCATTGTCATTGTCATTGTCATTGTCATTGTCATTGTCATTGTCATTGTCATTGTCATTGTCATTGTCATTGTCATTGTCATTGTCATTGTCATTGTCATTGTCATTGTCATTGTCATTGTCATTGTCATTGTCATTGTCATTGTCATTGTCATTGTCATTGTCATTGTCATTGTCATTGTCATTGTCATTGTCATTGTCATTGTCATTGTCATTGTCATTGTCATTGTCATTGTCATTGTCATTGTCATTGTCATTGTCATTGTCATTGTCATTGTCATTGTCATTGTCATTGTCATTGTCATTGTCATTGTCATTGTCATTGTCATTGTCATTGTCATTGTCATTGTCATTGTCATTGTCATTGTCATTGTCATTGTCATTGTCATTGTCATTGTCATTGTCATTGTCATTGTCATTGTCATTGTCATTGTCATTGTCATTGTCATTGTCATTGTCATTGTCATTGTCATTGTCATTGTCATTGTCATTGTCATTGTCATTGTCATTGTCATTGTCATTGTCATTGTCATTGTCATTGTCATTGTCATTGTCATTGTCATTGTCATTGTCATTGTCATTGTCATTGTCATTGTCATTGTCATTGTCATTGTCATTGTCATTGTCATTGTCATTGTCATTGTCATTGTCATTGTCATTGTCATTGTCATTGTCATTGTCATTGTCATTGTCATTGTCATTGTCATTGTCATTGTCATTGTCATTGTCATTGTCATTGTCATTGTCATTGTCATTGTCATTGTCATTGTCATTGTCATTGTCATTGTCATTGTCATTGTCATTGTCATTGTCATTGTCATTGTCATTGTCATTGTCATTGTCATTGTCATTGTCATTGTCATTGTCATTGTCATTGTCATTGTCATTGTCATTGTCATTGTCATTGTCATTGTCATTGTCATTGTCATTGTCATTGTCATTGTCATTGTCATTGTCATTGTCATTGTCATTGTCATTGTCATTGTCATTGTCATTGTCATTGTCATTGTCATTGTCATTGTCATTGTCATTGTCATTGTCATTGTCATTGTCATTGTCATTGTCATTGTCATTGTCATTGTCATTGTCATTGTCATTGTCATTGTCATTGTCATTGTCATTGTCATTGTCATTGTCATTGTCATTGTCATTGTCATTGTCATTGTCATTGTCATTGTCATTGTCATTGTCATTGTCATTGTCATTGTCATTGTCATTGTCATTGTCATTGTCATTGTCATTGTCATTGTCATTGTCATTGTCATTGTCATTGTCATTGTCATTGTCATTGTCATTGTCATTGTCATTGTCATTGTCATTGTCATTGTCATTGTCATTGTCATTGTCATTGTCATTGTCATTGTCATTGTCATTGTCATTGTCATTGTCATTGTCATTGTCATTGTCATTGTCATTGTCATTGTCATTGTCATTGTCATTGTCATTGTCATTGTCATTGTCATTGTCATTGTCATTGTCATTGTCATTGTCATTGTCATTGTCATTGTCATTGTCATTGTCATTGTCATTGTCATTGTCATTGTCATTGTCATTGTCATTGTCATTGTCATTGTCATTGTCATTGTCATTGTCATTGTCATTGTCATTGTCATTGTCATTGTCATTGTCATTGTCATTGTCATTGTCATTGTCATTGTCATTGTCATTGTCATTGTCATTGTCATTGTCATTGTCATTGTCATTGTCATTGTCATTGTTATTGTCATTGTCATTGTCATTGTCATTGTCATTGTCATTGTCATTGTCATTGTCATTGTCATTGTCATTGTCATTGTCATTGTCATTGTCATTGTCATTGTCATTGTCATTGTCATTGTCATTGTCATTGTCATTGTCATTGTCATTGTCATTGTCATTGTCATTGTCATTGTCATTGTCATTGTCATTGTCATTGTCATTGTCATTGTCATTGTCATTGTCATTGTCATTGTCATTGTCATTGTCATTGTCATTGTCATTGTCATTGTCATTGTCATTGTCATTGTCATTGTCATTGTCATTGTCATTGTCATTGTCATTGTCATTGTCATTGTCATTGTCATTGTCATTGTCATTGTCATTGTCATTGTCATTGTCATTGTCATTGTCATTGTCATTGTCATTGTCATTGTCATTGTCATTGTCATTGTCATTGTCATTGTCATTGTCATTGTCATTGTCATTGTCATTGTCATTGTCATTGTCATTGTCATTGTCATTGTCATTGTCATTGTCATTGTCATTGTCATTGTCATTGTCATTGTCATTGTCATTGTCATTGTCATTGTCATTGTCATTGTCATTGTCATTGTCATTGTCATTGTCATTGTCATTGTCATTGTCATTGTCATTGTCATTGTCATTGTCATTGTCATTGTCATTGTCATTGTCATTGTCATTGTCATTGTCATTGTCATTGTCATTGTCATTGTCATTGTCATTGTCATTGTCATTGTCATTGTCATTGTCATTGTCATTGTCATTGTCATTGTCATTGTCATTGTCATTGTCATTGTCATTGTCATTGTCATTGTCATTGTCATTGTCATTGTCATTGTCATTGTCATTGTCATTGTCATTGTCATTGTCATTGTCATTGTCATTGTCATTGTCATTGTCATTGTCATTGTCATTGTCATTGTCATTGTCATTGTCATTGTCATTGTCATTGTCATTGTCATTGTCATTGTCATTGTCATTGTCATTGTCATTGTCATTGTCATTGTCATTGTCATTGTCATTGTCATTGTCATTGTCATTGTCATTGTCATTGTCATTGTCATTGTCATTGTCATTGTCATTGTCATTGTCATTGTCATTGTCATTGTCATTGTCATTGTCATTGTCATTGTCATTGTCATTGTCATTGTCATTGTCATTGTCATTGTCATTGTCATTGTCATTGTCATTGTCATTGTCATTGTCATTGTCATTGTCATTGTCATTGTCATTGTCATTGTCATTGTCATTGTCATTGTCATTGTCATTGTCATTGTCATTGTCATTGTCATTGTCATTGTCATTGTCATTGTCATTGTCATTGTCATTGTCATTGTCATTGTCATTGTCATTGTCATTGTCATTGTCATTGTCATTGTCATTGTCATTGTCATTGTCATTGTCATTGTCATTGTCATTGTCATTGTCATTGTCATTGTCATTGTCGTTGGCTTATTTATGTTGTCTTGCAAAGCTTTTCTGTTGGATTCCTCAACAATCAGTGCTCCCGTGAAAAGAAAAGATATCAGCAGGGGTATCCATAGAGGACATTTTCTCTAGAAGCTCTTTGCTCCCTAAAACGGGATAAACAACTTCCTTGTATGACGCACGAGACCTTTTTCTCCATGTTAACTTTTGCTTCTTTTTGTTCTCTTTTGATTTCAAAGTGGCAAGGTTTTTCATCATTCAAATCGTAGTCACTTTCATTGGTAAATCCATGTGTTCTCTGTATTCCATCTTCATATGCTGCTTATTCGAGGATTTCATCCCCAATTTGAAATCTATTGTTCGGAATAGCACAAAAACGTTTTTTGTAGAAAGAATTTCACGAGATCAATTATTTTTCACTGCAAAAAAGACAAAAATCTCGAAAATCAATTCTTTTGTTAATGCGCAAGCATTTGTGAATTTATAAGGAGCCATATTATGGACGTTGCCAAATACGCGTGCCTTCCACAAACACAATTGAACATTTATCACTCAAATTTTACTAACCAATATTAAATCTCACTAAAAAAAATATTACAACCTTTAAACTAGTCACTCGCCAATAATAAATAATTTTTTGTGCATGTTTTTTTCCTTCACTCTCGTCTCGGGCACTGTTGAATTTGAATGCGGTTTTATTTAGGGAGGCCGAAGCCAGTTTACAGTGTTGGAGGTTAATATGTATTAGCTGAACCATCTTCCATATCCATATCAACTTCGAACACCCAGCAATAAAAACAAATAAAAAGAAGCGAGAAGAGGCAAACACCCAAACATCCTTGATACCCATACCAAAGCACAGTATTTCCATCGTCAGCCAACCGCGTATCTGTGTTCTCAGTACCTCTGAAAAAGACATACTCACACTTAGCAAACACGGCTTCCAGCTCCTACTACTTCTCTTCCATTCTTCATCTTTATTCCCTATCCATCCCCATCACAGAAGCATAAGTCATCAAATAGCCTACCATAGGTACTGACTAAAGCCCGGTAGAACAGCCAAGAGGGTACCTGTTGGCATACTCGTGCCTATCCGCTACGAGTATATGATGTTCTCCTCGTAGCTCTAATGTAACGTAGCCTACACCTTAAAACCATGGACCCTACTCAAATCCCACAATCATACCTAGACCTGTGATGCTAAATCGAAATTCTACAAAAATATTTCTAGAGACTCCACTCCAGTCCGCACCTATACGTCCAGCTACAGCTACCTATTTCTGCGTCAATGGGACGGAAGCAATCCTAAGCCGGCAACGCCTCTCTTCTCGTCAATTGTTTGTTGAGAACAGTCAATGAGAAAGGCATGCGACAACGTAGGATCGTGGTTGAGATCGACCGTTGCGGTGGCCGGCAGTACCTTAGCCATGACTAGCTCAGCCAGGCCGTGGGCACTTGCTCCGGGATCTACTTAACCGGTGTTACCTCTTTTTTTTCTGCCGACCGTTGAACCCAAGATGTTCGAGTTCGAATAAAAATGTTCAAATGCTTAAGGGCCCTCATGGTTATTGACGAAAAGATTTGGTAGAATTGAAAAATAAGCAAAGTAGACTCAAGATTGCACCTCCTAGTGATTAATGAGAGTAGTCCCAGACTGAAAGAGAAACTTCACTGTTGAATTATCCTACTATCCCACAGAACGCAACACGAAAGTATTTCGACAAAAGCAAACCATAGATTTTCGTGGTTGCGAAGGCATAATCTTAACATCCCATCATTCTGCTGCCACGATGATGTGCAGAATGTAGATGAAGAGGTGTCTTACTTTGAGGGGAGGGAGGATCAAAGGTGTTATGTGATCCCCCTAGTCTCTCAACCCACCCAATTCGTATTCAGGAATCAACTCTCCTGTCTACAACCTTGGCTGTCCTCGGACCTATGAGTCCCCACGACTCATTAATATTATGGGCAGCCCCTAAATTGGAAAGCAAGCAAAAAGATTGTTTGTCTACTTTTTCATCCTACCTAATACATAGTACCTTACCAGATACTATACGCTAAACTCTAACGTTGCATCCGAAAAGGAAAACTCTCTACACACACACCATCATGTTTCTTCCAAAGAAGCGAGAGGGGTACCACCCTCCCTTAGAATAGCTTACTCCATCATTGTAGAATACCTGTAATTCCTTCAAGAAAATCTAAACCTCGTATGAATGAAATAAATAACTCCAAATTTCTTTGTAAAACGTTATAAAAAGGTTATTTTCTTTTATTGAATTTATATCTTAGTAACTACTTAACGTTAACTTATTAAAATAAAAGGAAATATTATCTGTCTCTAAATGTAAATCATATGGATCCCCTTTTTTCTGAATCCTTATGATACTTTAATACAAAATTTTCAGAAATATATCTGAATCTAACAACTATGAAATTTAATTACAAGTGAGCTTCAGTCTACTTAAATCTTTGTTTATAGTAGAAAACTAGAATTACATTCTTATTTTACTGAAAGTCTAGATGAGCTACGTTAAATTATTAGAGACTTGAAGTTGTTAAAGAAAATTTAAGTGATATAAAAAAAAATATATAAAAAAATAAAATCTTAGAGGCTATTGAGTGAAAACTAGAGACGCGGACCGATAGCACTAACACTATGAACGAATCTGAATTCGAAATTCAACGCGGCGGTGAAATCTTACCGTCCACTGGGTCTATCAAAGTCGAATCGTAGTAGACAAAAAGAAAATTTTTGAAATATTGCCGATATGAAAACAAAAGTTCGTTAAAAATTTTTATCGACTACATGTAACATATACTTTTCCGGGATAAAAAAAAAGTTAAAATATTCAATCGAAGAAAAGTCAATACCACAGACAAAAGGGACCTGTTCAGGGTATTCTACCCACAACAACAAAAAGGTCAACATTTTAATACATGAGTACCATATATATGAGAATACAGTTCGCATCCACATATATAATCGATTGTATGAATATTGTCAGTAATATAGTTTCAATATATAAATATAAATCAAAACTGCACTACCAATGGGGTAGTGAGGAATAGTTGTCCACTTAACGATGTTTCGGAAATGCACTTCTGGAACAGCTGAAAAGGATTAGTTATATATTACATTTATCTACTCTATTACCAACACTATACTACTGGTCAATCGCTTTCTTATGACCGTTGCAAACTGCTTTGGTATCCGAAATAATTAAATATTGCAGATACCCTGTCTTGACGTATTAAAATCTCCTTAGATTCTTGTCGCGGATACGACGGACACAATCAATGAAAATCGCGGAAGGAATGTAGGAACGAAATGTACTTATCAATAACTGACACTTCGAGTTATGACGAGACAGAAAGAACTAATTACCATAGTCACGAGTGAACACAAAGTGAATGAGTAGCTATAAGCTGAATAAGTGATTGATAAAGTGAACGCGGCGTTTAAAACGTTGACGCGGTTGGTTGCTACCGACACGGAACGGAAAAGTCTTGACGACTGAGTGAAAACGAAAAATAAAAATCAAATAAAAATTTTTTAAAAGTTAATCTTTGTGTGTTTTCACAATAAAACTGGGAACACGGGCTCTGAAGATATATTCGCTTAAAAGAACCGATCTCAACACGATAACGAATGGGTGTTTTATGGTATGGGTTTTCACAAACTATCGACCTATATATATGAACAACTGTCGCACCATATTTTAAAGAAGTTGTAGATTGGTTTTAAAATAATCACTACCAATTATAGAATCTTAAAAAATAACAATACAGATAAATTTAATATAGATGTCAACAGCAAATTGGTCTTGGCGTCTTGCCGCGACGTATCTGTTCGCAGAATCGACTTGTAATACCACCGTGCATGGTCAATGACGTCATACGCCTGCGTTAACCGCGGAGTATGTAGCAACGATATACTCGCCGATATATTTTCAGCCAAGTGCTTTAGCTTCAACGCTCTCTCACATAATGCAAATAATTAAACTCAAAGTATGTTACCTGATTACTAGTATTGATGTATACTTTTCTTTATAATTATATAAACTTTATAATTATATAAAGGTGTTCAGGAACAGATGAATACTATTGTGGTGAGTATAATTCAGCAGTCTTGTCCAACGCTGCTTCGTGCTTTGAAATTTAGAACTGCTACAAGCTGAGGGACCGGCATCTGTGCTGCTGCACACGCCAGACGTCCTGGTAAAATTCCCACGATGGAAGGTGCGTATTCTAATAAACCGCGATGAGACGTGTATCTTTAATTCCCACGACGTGACCTTCAGCCTATCGTGGCTGGGTACCGTAGGTGTCTTCGAGGAATAAAGATGATTTCTGTTGATGAGACACTTGAGACTTCAAGGAGTGTCCTCTGCGTTGCGCCGATGGGGCGTTATAGATGAGTGTTTGGGAATATGATAAATAAAAAATCAATGATGGTCCAATTGGATATTGGGTGTGGCAAAGTCTGTCGACGGGCCGACGAGCGGTGCGTCATTAGCAGAAGCGAGTGGGGTGTGGTCACTAAATTTAAAAGTGTAGCACACCTTAGTAGCCACGTGTGTTCGCGCAAAAGTTAAAAAAAGGATGATGCGCCTCTCGGAGAAACAAACTTCGTTTGCTTCACAGCGCAAGTTACGCTAATATATGTATTTCAGTAAGGTGGTACATATATTGAAACAAAATCCTGCGTCTGCACGTGTCGGCAGGAGGAAAATCCGTGTTTGGGAGCAAAATATTCCCGTCAAGGATCTCCTTCGTCGCCTCGCTCGTCCTGTCCAAGGAATCCGTTTGGTTTGTCCACCTACTCCCTGAGATGGTTGGTCCTAAACCAAAAGGTAGACACGAGTTAAAAAATGTTGGCCAGGTGACGCTGCAGCCGATCATATGTCGAAGCAAAAAGAACGAATTTCTTTTGCTCAGACAAAACTGACTAAATCCATTTGCTTACCTCAATTAATATAGTATTTCCACTTTATGATGGTATTTCCTTTAATTGTATATGCAATCAGGAAATTTTTCTCCTTGAAGGAAATAAAAGTATGGCCGCGACACTTATGTAAAAAAACTTTTTTCTCGGAGTTCTGCTGCTGTGTTGTCCACTCGTCTGATGTCTTCTTCAAAATGAAGTCCACTGTCCGCTTTCTAGGTACCATTTCCACTTTACAGGTAGCCAACACCCTAATTTCCATTCTCATTTCCTCCATTCCAGTACTAGTTCTGTTCGCTTCTAGTGAATTGAATAGTGTGAGGTTGAGAATGCTAATGGGCAATGCTCACTGCACTACTTTTGCTGACATGGATTTTTACTAAATAATAAGTATGTCAAAACGGATACGTGGGCGAAATACTCTAGGTTAAGGATCTGGTTACACTAAAAGGTGTTGCCTCGCATACTATGATATTATAAATATCGATGTTCTACTTGTTGTTATCAACTAGAGACAATTTTTTCTAAAAGTATCTAGCGATAAATGGTATGTTAGATTCGATGGTAAAAGCATAGCTACTTCGGACTTTTGGTCAATTTTAGTAAAGTGCCCGATACGGCACTGCATTGATCGTTTGGTCTTGTTGTGACAGATGTCAGTTTGGTAATACGTATTGAAACGGACACATACTTATACATGTCATTCACGCTCGACGATTTGTTGATTTGAGATGCCTCACGTCTTCCCTAGGGTAATTGTTCCAAGAGGAATTATCCTGGAATTATAATATTCGCTGGGCAATAGCGAGTGCGAACTTGACTCAACTCACGGATGACGTGCTGATTTTTCCACTTACATTCACCTAGGACCATACATATCATTGACAAAGGTGTTAAACAACTTCAGGCGTGCAACTAGAACAACTAACATACTGACTCAACTAAACTAATGGAAAACAAACCGTCATGTCAATTCCCTTGTCCATGATGCTAAGTTGCTAGTGTGTCTACATTTTCTTACCACTACTTGTGTGAACATTTCGTCCGCAGTTTTGGTGTAGGCTGGGTATAATTTCCAGACTAGTGAGTACTTGTTGCTTGTCGCTTTAACGTGCTTCCATTGAAATGGTGGAATGCGCATGTCCTGGAAATTCCAATTGGAATTGGAAGTCGAATGGATTCCGTCCTTTAAGTGGATTTCTTTGAGGTTGTGGGTTCCATTTGTGGAATCCGTCTCTGGTGGACTGTAATGGGTGCGTTCAGCACGGTGTGAGTATCAGAGAAGTTTCTCTGATAGATGGCACAAGTTGCGTATGCTACTTGCAAGTAGGTGGCAAGAAAGTTTTCCCTACAAAGTGTCAAGGACTTTGTCTGTTTGGGTTCCACTGAAACCTCCCAGAACAATATCAGTGAAGAGATCAGTCGAAGAATCAATCGCTGTTTCTTTGGGCTTGGAAGGCAAAAAGACACTATACAAGAAATACCCTAATCACCCCAGTCCTGCTCTATGGGGCAGAAGCGTTGACACTGACAAAATCCGGATGAATACATGCTGGGGTTCTTTGAGAGAAAGATTCTTCGTTTGACATTTGGTGCTGTATGTATCAATTCGAGAAAATTCAACGACGAACTATACGGGCTATACAGCGAAATTCACCTGGTTAAAAAGCTGAAAATTCAGCTACTTAGATAGATGGGCCATGTGGAACGTATGTACGAAAATGCACCGGCCCGACGGGTCTTCAATTCCAACCCTTAGGGCCAACGCATTTCCGGAAGACCCCATCTAAGGTGGCGCGATCAAGTGGAGAACGACCTCAACCAACTTGGTGTTCGCAGCAGGAGGCCATTGACTAGGGACCGGACTAGCCGGCGAGGATTGCCGGTTGAGGCCGTGGTCCACAATGGATTGTAGGCGCCATTTGGAGTATGTATTATTTCTGCTATAAACAAAGTCCTAAGAAAGTTTCTATCATTAGTACTAACAGCGAAAGCGTGGCCCTGGGTCCACAAAAGTAAGCCTTTTCTTAATTCCTTAAAAAATTATAGGACAGCATTTTAGTCAGATTAGATTTTTCAGAATTTGTCTCATAACATTGCCTCTCAAAGAGCCAGTATTTTCAAATCAGGTGCTTTTGTAAACTATTTTTCTAATAAAATATTCGACACAGGAATTCATTTATAACCCTATTAATATGGCATCTCAAAATTCTCGAAACCTTTTTTGTTTTGATATTTAATAATTAAAAAAAAAAATTGGTTTTCAAAATATGTTATAAAAGTGTATATAGAATTTTATTAACTTTATATTATTCTAGATGCAAACTATATTTATTTTTTAGAAAAGTTTTTCAAATATACCCAACTTAAAAAAAAACTGTTCGAACGATTTTCAATATTTTTTTCCTAGATAGATCTTAAGCAATGAAATATTATTGCGCTCTTATTTTTTCCAAGAAAACACTTTGGGCCCTATTCATAGATGTTTACTAAAGTTGTGATTTACTAACCTACAGGTTAAGCTGAATTCTTTAGATAAACACAGCTGCTAGTCATAAACAATTTCCTAGCTGTGTTTAGCTAGTAATAGCTTAATGCAAACATCTACTACAATTATACTTCAAATTATGATATTGATAAAGAATCGCTTCCCGATCGAACAGCGAAACCAAGCATCACTGCGCGTGGTTAGTGGTAAGATGGAGGACCGTACAACAATAAACCATGGAGCTGTTTACTGTTGACATGTTGTTCTCTCTTCTGTTCTGTCTGTCTCTCTTTGTCTTGTGTTTGTCTGGGCTCTGGGCCTTTGGTCCTCGTCACCCGTGCCTGACAAACAAAAATAAGTAATCGTTCATTTTAATTTTAGATAAATCAGTTAAGGAGAGTTTAAAATATTATAGATGATAACAAACGACTTCAAAATGAAGTTCCTGGCTTGTGAATGGGAATTGAACAAAGTGTGGAAGCTGTTATTCCAGTTTCTTGCAATTACAGAAATTAGCAGATTTATGACAAATGTTGCTGTTTCTTTGTCGAATCGATATCGTCGAAAAAAATCTTTATCATTTAACTCGAGTCTATTGAACTCTACATTATATATTTTCTTTTGTCTGGCTGGTGGCACAATTTCATACAACAAATCTATGTCTTCCAGAATTAAAAAATCTCTTTCAGTTTCAACGTCTATTGACATTTTAAAATAGTATTTTCATAATTTCCAAGGTATTTTTGTTTGTATCGACTTGCTACTGGCAGACAAAATACCTACCTATACGTTTTTCAATTATTGTATGTTAGTAGTAGTTTAAAAATGACTTAAATACTACATCAGCCACTTTTAAAGTTAAACCCCAGTTTAAGTCCTTATCCTAGGGTTAAATACGTTTATGAATAGCTTAAACTCCAGGTTTGGTTGATCACAACTTAGGAGCAGTTTAATATACGTAATTAAAGAAAAAAATAAAAAGCAATTATCTGCCATAAGAGCAAGTTCATTCGACACAGTCGTGCATTTTATTTATTTTAATTTGGAAGGTCAAATAAAAGCATTGCTTAAACTGCAAGTGATCTGATGATTGGCATTTTATACTAAAGACAATTTCTAAATTACTGTAGCTATATTAAAAAAAAAAAACAAAATTTTGCACTCACCGATGGAAATTTGTAAATAATCTCCGCTCTGATTTCTGTATGAAACTTTCTATCCTAGATTGTAATCCAAACCATTTAAATTCACATGTAACTAACTTGTAGCATGTCATAACTGGATCTAAATTAGTTTTCCAGTCGGATCCAACCAGCGGTCCTCGACCAGTTTTCGTTGACTTAAACCTGTAAGAATAATTAAAATCTAATGTACTAGATATACTAAAGCTTAAGATTGAAACAAACTTTACTTTGATGGATCTTCATCAGGTTTGTAATCGGCAGGCGTCACAAAGTCATTGGCAATATCAATGTGAACCACATCGCGTACTTTAAGTTTCTCCTGGGGCAGTTCATGGACCTAACAATACCCAAACAATATAATTAATATCTATGATATACGTCGCTGTTATTATCAAGCAAACAACACAGCATACATAGGTTAGTGGTTTCCTTATTCAAGCAGGTAAAAACTTACATTGGCTTGCTCTCCTACATCAGCGATATGAAGAGACTCAATACATATCATAAAATTCTCTTTCATGTAGCCAGGATTCTTAGGCATTCAGATTTGAAGCCATTGCAAGATGTAAACATGTTGAACAGTAAGTTTTGAGCATGTTCAGCAGAAAGCATGTTTGAGCAAGTTTGTAAGCGCACCAAGTGATACATAAGATTCAATTGTGTTTTTGTGTTAGTGGACAAATTTGAGTTATTTTTATTGCATAGAAGCACGAAACAAACCACCATTTTATGTTCAGGCATGAAAGGATAACAAACAAAAAAAACTTCAATTACTATTGGTCACTAGGCTGCACTTACATTATCTTCATCTCCAGGCCCAGCCAAGTGTAGTGAGTCTATACAAATTTTGAATCCATCTTTCATAAATTTCGGATTCTGATAAAAAAAATTACTTAAATATTAAAGAATATGGATTAGAAAAATGTATTTGGTTGAATTGAAATGTTTCTTTGTTAATATTATTCTCAATTTATTCTAAAAAAAAATAATGCTTGAAAAACATATAAGCCACCTTTGGAACTTCAAATTTTTTAAACAATCAAGACCGTTTGGCTTGCAATTGCTATAAACTAGAGTTGTAGAAAATCAGATTTCCTTTTAATCATCGAACGCGGACAAAATATGAATTACTTTCCAGGGTTTGCATGCAGAACGCTCTTCACGATGTCTCTATTTCTAAATAGTCTGTCCAGTTTCATTGCAGCCGCAAAAACAAACGCAAAAAATTGTAATAATTGGTATCTGACATTACTAACTTCAGCTTTGATAGAGTCGACACAATTGAATTTCGAACTGAGAAGCGAAATTTCTTAACATGCAAAAACAAAAAATTGGAAAAAAAAATATATTTTCAACCAATAAAATAAAGCCAAATAAGGAAACGCGAGACAATAAATGCGAGTTCATCTTCCCAATTAAGAACTTCGAGGTAACAAAATGCGAATTGTTGATATGCAAAATAATAACTTGCGTATTGACTGCAGTGAAACAACAAAATGCAAGAAAATACCTGCGAGTTATACCATCCATACAACTTAATTGTGTGTAATTTGAGCGAGTTTTTTTTATATACAATGTGCAGGATTTAGGGATGTTTTAGTTAATATAGGTTGCACTAACATTGCAATAACTATGTTCATATGTCGATGTGAACTAGCACCATATGGGTTAGTTCTATTTTGCTTACTTACATTACATTGTGTAGGCTGAATCTTCGATCGTGATGTCCGCTTGCTTTAAGTCGCTTACTTTCATGACCTGATAGTGTAAGAAAAAATATTGTAACTTTACTTATATTCGAATGTGTGGGCTCAATTTATATTATTTAAGAGACTCTTTTAATCTGCTAGACCAATCGTAAGGGAAAATTGTCCTCCAGACACAAAAATATTCAGCCGTCATGTCAATATGAACTCGACGACACTATTAGCACGAGCATAGTATCGGTTCCCTTTAAAAAAGTGAAATGTCAAACGAGTAGAACGCAGGTGTAATTTTTAGCTGCGGAAATTTTTTTATTTAATTTTAAATCAATTGTCTTTCATAACATTAGTATAACAAATAATTACAATTTAGAATCAATTTGCGGTTTTGTCAAATCTTCTGTTATAATCTCAATCAATATGTCAGTCACAAATAAATACCTAGCTAAATGCATTAAAAAAAACTTGAAATGACATGGGAAAGATAAATGCCTTAAAAAATAAGTGCTGGATTTTAAAAGACTTATGAATAATAACGTTGTAACGATACTTTACAGATTCGCCTATCATCCTAATAATACCCGCTACCCACCAAAAAAATACCTGTAATAAAACCTAGTTACACTTATGAAAAACCTGGAACCCCTGATCGACCGCACTGAGTTTTTCATACAAAAGCAAAATTATTCATAAACACGGCAACAAGCGACATGCGGTCCTCCTAGCACCATGCCGGCAGCAAAGATTGATGCCAACTGATCTTATCATTATCATTAAACTGATTAGAAGATGACCAGAAGAATAATTTCACCACGATTCCAGCAGCCAATCTCATCAAAGTACAACGAGGTGAAAATCAACCACGATCGTTTATTTTAAAACGAAGCCCACACAGTGTAGGGCATAGTTGACACGATCAATGAGCTCGGTGGTGAGTTCCGAGAAAATCTATTAAACATCTGCCACCTCCCCTCCCCTTTTGCACCACGACCCCAACCAATACGAATGGCATGTGTAATCATGGACAGGTTAGTTCAGTGGTAAAAATGAAAACCAGAATTATATGAAACCGCCGTCCGACCGAAACCCCCCTCACCTAAATACAGCACGGTGGGGCTACGTTGAACTAATAGATGAGAGACGACAGTGGAAAGGGTGTCATATGGGAACAAAGGGCTAGCTAAAGCACGGGGTAGCTAACTAAGAAAATTTAACTTCACACATAAAAGTCATATTTTCTCTGTACCGGTTTATTGAATAAAAGAAGGCCAAATGGGCGACCAAAATAAGTTAAAAATCAAGTTGAAACCAAGTTGAAACCGAGTTGAAACCAAAGTGAAACCGAGTTGAGATCGAGTTAAGATAGGAATTTAGAAAACCAGAAATACCTAGAAGTAAAGGGTTTAAGTCAGCAGTTAAAGGGAAGCTGACGTCAAACCAGACCGTAACCAGGAGCCAGAAACAATAAAAGGTAAAAACAAACAAGGCTTCCCCCCACCAGTGGTAAGGGGTGTTGGTCTAAATTGAAATTCTAAAGCCGGGTAACTCCGTTGAGTAGGAATATATCCAGATCTACCGATCCGAAATAAAAAGTCCAAAAGGACCCGAATAAATACCAGGATAAAACCAGCCCCGATAACCACAACCAGACCAGACCGACCAGACCCGAAATACCAATATATTTCAAGTAGAAATATATCCAGATCTACCGAGCCGAAATATAAAGTCCAAAAGGACCCGAATAAATACCAGGATAAAACCAGCCCCGATCTTTTTATATAATAAAAACCAGACCGGTCCCGATACAATTTTAATTGGCCCACCCTGATTTACCAGACCAGACTGAAAATAAAGGGACTAACCAGAGAGATGGACCCAGAAGATCAAAACAGTAACGGCGGAGACCCGCCAGAACAAAATATGTCCGACAACGAAGAATTCGATGTGTTCGCAAGTATTGGGGCAATTTACCTCCTAAACAAACGAGAACTCATAGGGCGCATGGAAAAATTAGGCTTAAACACCGATGGAAAGTTACACGAGCTCCGCTCCGATTTTAGCGCTTATATGTATAAAGAAAGCCAGACTAAGGAAATCCACTCAGAATCTCTGCGAAGAGTTGGAAAGCCTAGTTACTGACCGGGAGTATAAAGAGGAAACTAAGAACCCGAATACCGAAAAAGTAGAAACATCGGCAAGCAGTTATGACAAAGCAACTGGAAAGCCAGTAGACCTGAACTCGCATTACACCGTATCCTACGCCCAGAACCCTTTACCAATATTCCAATTGCACGATACTCCAGGTACCTCAGCCACTGCCGAATTCGAGAAAATGACTCACCAACAAGCATACAAAAACTTTTATAATCCCGTACCAAACGCATACTCGTACCCAAAGCCAGATACACTAAGCCAGTTGCAACCTGTTCAGGCGATGTCGTCAACGATTCCTACACAACAGTCAGTCTCTCGACTACTTTCAGACGAAACGGCTGCGTTTTTGTTTTTTCTTACGATGAATTCTAAATGTTTAAAGTGCTTAAAAATAATTCCTGATTTATCTTTTGTGTCATGTGAGCTATGTGGACTTAACTCACATTTGGACTGCTGTAACATCAAAAAAAATGACATTAAAGTTATTAAATCTTATAAAAGTTTTTTTTTCAAGTGTGATAAGTGCATTCATATTCCACTGTTTAGTTTTCTACAAAATATGAGAGAAATTTCATCCTATTTAATAGAAAGCTCTCTTAATGAGTCTGCTTCTCAGAGTAAAACTGTAAAACAGTCAAATACACTAAAACTGAATGTGAGTCGCGATATTCGTGGTTCTACCCGTGCACAGAGAATTACAAAAGTTGAAAATAAAATCCAACGGCTTTCTACTTCCGTTCGCATTGCGGGATCGTCGACTCCCCAAGATCGTGTCTCTTCAAAAAACCGAAGAGTTTCCATAACTGACTGCTCTTCTGCAGATTCTATGTGCATTGCTGAACAAAAAAATAAAAAAAAATCATCGGCTCCTACACCTACCATAAATGTTGTGGAACTTGCCGATAGTGATAATGCTCCGTCTCCTTTTCTCTCATCGGATAAGACCAGCGAAGCTTTAAATAATGAGTTAGTTGAAACGACTGCTGCTGCTCCTGCTGTTGTTGTTATTCCGAATGTATATGAATCTCTGGATATAATTTCGAATGTTGACAACGCTGTTGCTGCTATCAACACTGCTGATGCTGCTCCTGCTGTTGTTGTAATTCCAAATGTTGATGAATCTCTGGATATCATTCCGAATGTTGACAACACTGTTGATGCTATCAACACAGATGATGCTGCTGCTGCTTTAATTTTGAATGCTGCTGACACTGCTGGTAATATGTATACTAATAATATTGCACATATCACTGATGCCTATGTCGCTCTTGCTGCCCACACTGCCAATGATGCTTGCCCTATTAATGTTGCTGGGTCCTGTTCTGAGCTTATTGAAGAGATGCAAAATAATATTGCTCATCATGAGCATGAAGTTGAAAGTGCTGTCATAAACCAACATCCATGGTCGCGAGTTAGCAACAAAAAACATAAACAAAAACAGATGTTTGGCATTGATGATACTGATGATGCTCTCACTGCTCTTCCATCAGTTCCTCGGTTACGATTTGTTCATATCTCTCGACTTAGGAATACAGTCACTGAAGAGAGCGTAATAAATTTCATTGCGGGCAAGCTTAATTTACCAAAGACAAGCTTTGTTTGCTCCAAATTGGTTAAAAAGGATGAAGATATTTCATCTCTCCGTTTTATAAATTTTAAACTGGGTGTACCAGCTGCGTCATTTAATGCTGCACTTCAAACTACTGTCTGGCCTGTTGGAGTTCAAATTAAGCAGTTTTTAAGCCGCCCAAAAAATGGGTTGCGCCCGATACATCAAACTCCGCTAACGTAAACCAAACTTCAAATGAGGCTTTGACTAATGAACGTTTTACAATGTTTTATCATAATACTGGAGGTATGAGGACAAAATCATTTGATTTTTTTATTGCTGCTGCTGATTGTTCCTATGACATTATCGTGCTTACTGAAACATGGCTTAATGAAAATTTCCTTACCAGTGAATTCTTCACAAATGATTTTAATGTATTCCGTAAAGATCGTAGTTGTGTGCGGACTGGTTTGAATAGAGGCGGTGGTGTTTTATTTGCTATTCGCTCTTTATATTTACTTACTTATGTTGGCGCCACTGGAGCGTGGTACTCCAAGGCCTTGCTGAGAATGCCCCTCCAGCCGGCTCGATCTCTAGCCTGCTGTCTCCAATTTCGTACTCCAAGTTGACGGATGTCTCCCTCTACCTGGTCACTCCATCGAAGATGAGGTCTACCTTGGCTTCTGACTCCCTCGGGTTTGGCGTTGAAGACTTTACGAGCTGGAGCGTCGATGTCCATTCGCTCTACATGGCCCAGCCATCTTAGTCTTTGGATTCGAATTTTTCTGGCTAGGCTTATGTCGCTGTAAAGCTCGTACAGTTCATTGTTATATCTTCTTCTCCAAACGTTGTTTTCGCGATTTACGCAGACAGGACCATAGATCGTACGCAGAACTTTTCTCTCGAAGACTCCAAGTGAATTTTCATCCGATTGGGATAGGGTCCATGCTTCTGCACCATATAGCAGGACCGGGATGATGAGTGTTTTGTACAGTGTCACCTTGGTTCTTCTCGATAGGGCTTTACTTCTCAATTGCTTACTCAGCCCAAAGAAACAGCGATTAGCAAGAGTTAGTCTGCGTTTGATTTCAGCGCTGATGTTGTTGCCTGTGTTTACAGCAGTGCCCAGGTAGACAAATTCACTGACTACCTCGAAGTTATACCTATCAATGGTTACGTTCTGACCAAGTCGGTGGTGGGATTGGACTTTTGTTGATGAAAGCATATACTTCGTCTTGTCCTCGTTTATTTTCAGCCCCATTCTGCTTGCTGCTGATTCCATAGTAGTGAAAGCACCGGTTACTGCTCGCTTTGTTCTTCCTATCACGTCTATGTCGTCAGCAAACCCAAGTAATTGTGTCGATCTATTGAAAATGGTGCCTGATGTACTGGCATGGGTGCTCCGTATTACATTTTCAAGCACAATATTAAAACAGCTGCACGACAGTGCGTCACCTTGTCTTAGCCCTCTGGTGGTTTCGAAGGTTTCAGTAGAGTCTCTACCAACTTGGACGGAACAGCGAGCATTCTCCAACGTCATCCTGATAAGGCGTATCAGTTTAGCAGGGATTCTAAAGTTAGACATGGCACGATACAGTTCAACTCTATTAACACTGTCGTAGGCGGCTTTAAAATCGACGAACAGGTGGTGGGTGTCGATGTTATACTCTTGGGTTTTCTCCAGGATCTGGCGTAATGTGAATATTTGGTCGGTGGTAGATTTTCCAGGTCTGAAGCCGCATTGGTAAGGACCTATCAGGTCGTCAGCAAACGGCTTGAGACGTTCACATAAAACGCTGGACAGGATCTTGTAGGCGATGTTTAAAAGGCTTATGCCTCTATAGTTGGCGCAGAGGAGGCGGTCTCCTTTTTTGTGAATCGGGCAGATGGTACTGAGATTCCACTCATCGGGCATACTTTCCTCCGACCATATTTTGCAGATGAGTTGGTGTATGCTCCTGACCAGGTCATCTCCAGCGTGTTTAAAAAGCTCCGCTTGAAGGCCATCACATCCAGCTGCCTTATTCATCTTTAGTCTGGTGATGGCTACTTTGATTTCATTTTGGTCGGGCGGGTGTAGTTCGTGGTCGTCATCTAGATTAACTGGAACAAGTTGATCTTGGGCGGGATCTTGGCTGTCATCGCCATTTAGCAACCGGTTAAAGTAGTCTCTCCAGATGGCTAACATCGCCTGCGTTTCCACTATGGTATTTCCATCCTGATCTTTGCAGGGCCCAGGGCGGCTTGTGAAACCGGATGTAGACTGTTTCACCTTTTTATAGAAGTTTCGTACCTCTTTTCTGCAAAAACATCTCTGCATCTCTTCGACTTCGCGTTGCTGGTGTTCTTTTTTCTTTCTCCTGAGTAGACGTTTCTCAACTTTCCTTCGCTCAACATAGAGATTTCTGGATGCTCTAGTATCTCTCTGGAGCCACGACTTGTATGCCTCCGTTTTGGCTTTGTTTGCCTGAGCACATTCGGAGTCGAACCAGGGGTTTCTGGGGGGTGGATGTGAGAAGCCCAATACCTCTGACGCAGCACTTCTTATGGCTTGTTGACATAGCTGCCATTGGTCTTCCGGGTTCATGTCATCAGTCGAAGGATTTCTCGCAAGCTCAAGGGATACGCGGTCGGCATAGGCAGCGGCGGTCTCTTCCGATTGAAGACGTCCAACATTGAATTTCCTAGGTGTAGTCGGTGTTCGCCTAAGAACTTCCATGGAGATCCGTACCCTAAGTTTTGCACCGACTAGGTAGTGGTCCGAATCGATGTTTGCTCCTCGGAAAGTACGGACATTCATAATGCTGGAGGAGTGTCTTCCATCAATCACAACATGGTCGATTTGGTTGCAGGTTCGACCATCTGGGGATCGCCATGTGCCCTTGTGGATGTCGGGACGTGGGAATCGCGTGCTGCTCAGCACCATGTTTTTTCCCGCTGCAAAATCGATGAGCCTGAGTCCGTTGTCGGAGGTGGTGTCGTGCAGGCTGTGTTTTCCGATCGTCATACCAAAGATGTCCTCTCTCCCAATTTTGGCATTGAAGTCTCCCAAAAGAATTTTAATGTCATGTTTTGGGCACTGCTCATATGTTTTGGCGAGGAGCTCGTAGAAACATTCTTTGGTAGCGTCGTCTTTCTCTTCTGTAGGGGCATGGGCGCTAATTAGGCTTATGTGGTGGAATTTGGCCTTAATGCGGATCGTTGTCACTCTCTCGCTGACTTCGCGAAAGCTCAAGACCTTTTGCCTAAGTCTTCCTCTGACAGCGAATCCGCACCCAAACAAGCGCGATCTCCCATCAAGGTGGCATTTCCCATAATAGAAATTACAGTCCTCCGTAATTCTCAGGCCCGGTCCATCCCATCGCATCTCCTGCAGGGCTGTTATATCAGCGTTGAGACTGGCGAGGGTCTCGGCTAGCTGTTCGGCTTTACGCGGCCTGTTTAGCGTACGCACATTCCATGTGCATATGCGTAAATCGTTGTCCGTTTTTCGTTTGCGGGGGGGGTCGTCAACATTTTTGGTTCTTTCATCCGAGGCATTTTCTGCGGTTTTCATCACAATCTAGTTTCCCTTTCATGACCGGCTTGTGAGGCCTGTGCATGACATAGATCTTTGTGGCTCTTTATATACAAGCAGAGAAATTTCCTTAAGTAATAATGATATTGAACAAATTTGTGTTTTTGTTGATTTACCTATGTTCCCTACATGTAAAATTATTCATATATACTTTTTTGTTTCATATATTCCTCCTTCGTCTGAATATTCTATTTATGAAGCTCACATTCAAAATATCAAAGATATAGCTAAAAATATGGATGAAGATTGTTACTTTGTAATTCTTGGTGATTTTAATTTACCTAATGTAAAATGGTCATTTTCCAATGAGGATAAAGAATTATTTCCTTTGAATGTATCTAAAGATATTGAATATAATGTTATAGATAATATAATGGCTATGAATATGTATCAAATTAATAATGTTCAAAATTCTATTGGCCGTATTTTAGATCTTGTTTTCATTGACAAAAATCTTGAAGCTCAACTATGTGAAGCAAGTTTTAAGCTTTTAGAAAATAATGTTCATCACAAATCACTTGAAATTACGTTTGACTTTTCTGTGTTAATAGAATCACAAGTTTCCTGTAGCATTGTTCAGAAACATGATTTTAAAAATGCTGATATTGTCTCTATGAATAATTATCTAGAATCTGTTGACTGGTAAAACATTTTTGATTGTAATAACTTAGAGCTAGCTTTTGCTATGTTTCGGAACATTTAAGATACTGCTATTTTAAATTTTGTACCTATAAAGGTTTTTAAAAATTCGAAGAACCCAGTTTGGTTTAATAAAAGTTTAAACCGACTGAAAAATGTTATGAACAAATTTCATAAAAAAAGTAAAATTTCGGGTGTTTTCCGTGAACAATTCCACCGTACTAGGAAGGAATATGAGTTTTTGAAAAAGTTTACTTACAAGCAATACATTTGGTCTCTCGAGGCAAAGATAAAATGTGATTCAAAAGTTTTTTGGTCATTCTTAAATACAAAACGAAAATCCCTTGGGTTTCCATCAAACATTTCGTACAGAGGTGTCTCTTCTGGTAATGTTAATGAAATTTGTAACAATTTTGCTTCATTTTTTCAATCAAATTTCATTGATCTGAAGAAAAACTTTGATCATGAGTCTGGTAATATGAATTTAAATTTTGATGCTGGTAATCTGTATTTATCTGTAGATGATGTACTTACAGCTTTATCATCGCTTGATAACAGTTTTTCTGTTGCACCAGATAATATCCCACCTTTTCTATTGAAATCTTGTAAATACACTTTGTTATATTTTTAATTTGTCTTTAAGTCAAGGTATTTTCTTAGAGACTTTGAAATACTCTTTTATAACTCCTCTACATAAATCTGGATCTAAGGGATCTGTTGAAAATTATAGACCTATTGCTAAAATTCAGCTGATCCCAAAATTTTTGAAGCAATGGTAAAAAACAAACTTTTTAGCATGGTTCGAAACCATATTTCAGAACACCAGCATGGATTTATGAGTGGTAGATCGACAGCCACTAATTTAGCTTTATTTTCAAATTACTGTCTTGGTAGTTTGGAAAACCGCGAACAAGTTGACGTTATCTACACCGATTTTTCGAAAGCTTTCGATCGTGTACAACACAATGTTCTTGTGAGAAAACTCGTCAACGGCCTTGGCTCTGATAAAGCATCGCTTCCCAATAGATCAGCGAAATCAAGCATCATTGCGCGTGGTTAGTAGTAAGATGGGGGACCGTCAAACTAATAACTGCGAGCTGTTGGCATTCGTTTGTGTGTTCTTCTATCTTCTGTTCTGTCTGTCTCTCTCTGTCTTGAGCCGAAGGCCTAAGTTGCCAGTGCTTGTAAGTGTGTCTACTCCGTTCGATTCATCGACGGAGTTGTTGTAATACTAATAATAATAATAATGTGAGAAAACTAGAACAACTTGGATTTCACTCCGTACTTCTTAAATGGATTGAAAGTTATTTGGTTGGACGTCAGCAATACGTCAAAATTGGCAGTGTGTTTTCCCATGCAATACAAAACTTGTCTGGTGTGCCTCAAGGCAGCCATCTTGGTCTACTTCTTTTTATTCTTTTTATAAATGATTTGCCAAACTATATTTCGTATTCAAAATGTCTTTTGTATGCTGACGATCTCAAGATTTTTAGTTCTGTCAGATCCCCATTAGACGCCAGTAAAATACAAGATGACCTCAATGCCATAGTTCACTGGTGTAATCTAAATGGACTTTATTTCAATAACAATAAATGCAGCGTCATTACCTTTTCAAAAATAATGAATCCGTTAAGCTTTGATTACAAAATAGATAATCATCCTTTACAAAGAACAATGAGTCAAAAGGACCTTGGAGTTATCTTTGACTCTAAAATGAGTTTTTCGATTCATATAGACCGAATTATTTCTAAAGCTAACTCGATGTTAGGTTTCATAATTCGTAGTTCCAAGTCTTTTGAAGATCCTTACACCCTTAAAGCACTCTATGTATCAATAGTGAGACCTTTTCTTGAGTACTGTTCTATTATATGAAATCCTTATACTCAGTGTAGTATCAATCGTATTGAAAAGGTTCAGAAAAAGTTTACTAAATTTGCTTTAAGGAAGATCTATAGAAACTCGATCATGCCATCATATGAGACCAGATGTATCTTAATTGATTTACAACCTCTTGTATTGAGAAGAAAGTCGTATTCAGTATTTTTTGCTTTCGATGTCCTCAATTCTAGCATTGATTGTTCAATTTTATTATCAATGTACAATATTTATGCTCCTTCTCGTTGTTTGCGACCAAGAGATGGATATTTCTTACATGTTCCGTATCATAGTACAAGCTATGCAAGACATAATCCAATAACTGATTCTTTTATAGCTTTTAATGAGTTCGATCATGTCATTGATTTTAATAAAAGTAGGAAAGAAATTAAGAAGGATATTTTTAATTTAATTTGAATTATATAAACTAAGTTAAAGTATTTAAATTATTGTAATTTTATTATTTAAATTAATATTGTAGTCATTATAAAGTTTGTAACTTGATTGGCGAAATAAATAAATAAATAAATAAACAACAGTATAGAACCGATTTACCACCTCCGACCGACCATACAGCCCCACGCGGAAGTTCGAGCCGCCCTGACGATAGATCCCTACCAAGCCGGGAGGCAGAAGTAATGAATACGGTAAGAAAATGGGGACTGAGATTCGATTCTTCTGGAAACGCTCTGGAATCCATTAAACGTATCGAAGAGCTTATCGAATGTTATAACATCCCAGCAAACGAAGTGCTGAGAACCTTTCCGGAGATATTCAAAGGCCCGGCCTTGGAATGGTATCGAATTAACCGCGAAGGTTTCAGAACTTGGGAGGAGTTTCACCAAGCGTTCCTAGCACACTTTCTGCCCTCTCGCTTCATTAACAGACAAGAAGACGAAATCGCCCGCAAGAGGCAGGGCCCCCGCGAAAAGGCAAAGGATTTTATCAGAGTGTCGATCAAGTACTCGTCGTGTGCGGTCGCGTTGCTTCTGTGCGCGTGTGTTACCCAAAAATAATCAAAAAAAAAAAATAAACCAAAAACGAATTCATATACCACATACAATACATAGTACAATTAAATTAAAATGAGAAATTAAATTCAGCCCTTTCCGTTACCCAAAACTAGAAAAAAAAAAAAAATAGAATAATCCAGTGAAAAATAAAAAGAAGAAAAAATACACCAAACCTCGCTCATTCGCAGCACAGCATCCAACAATACCCATCCTCTCCACCTGCGCCACCCATAACTGTTGCTTTCTATGCAATGCAAGCCTCTTGTGAGGCTTATCGCAAGAGGTTTTGCATTGGATGGTGAGCAGCATTTGATGTATATTTCTTTCGTGTTTTTTGTCTATATTAATTCCCGTTTGCAAATTGTTTTATGGGCATAACACCTAGGACAGTTTGTTTATAATTGGAATTAATATGGGCCTATACTGCACGGCTGAAATTAGTTTCGTCAAAGTTGAATCTTTTGTGTTTAGTTTTTCAAAATGGTAAGTGATTTTTGTGTTGTATATTCAAATGTTCGTGGGCTAAGAAAGAATTTCTTTTCTGTGTACGCCCATACTGTGCAATACAGGCCAGCTGTTTTGGCATTAAGTGAAACCCAGGTTGGACAGAATACTGATTTATCAGAATTTTGTTTGTTTGGATATAACTTAGTGCCATTACTTTTTTCCCACCATGGTCTTGTCGTTTATGTTAGGAATGATATTGCTTGCCAGAGCCTTCCCCAATATGGGCATTGTTCTAATACGAACTTTAATTTCCTGTGGCTCAAATTCACTGTCCGCAAGCATATCATTCATTACTGTTTTCTTTACAGGAGTCCGAATCTTGACAGCATGTCTACTTGTGATGAGTTAGATGTTTTGTCAGATTCAATTTCCCGAATTGTTTCCCATTGTCCTCACACTGAAGTCGTGATTACGGGCGACTTCAATGTACACAATTCAAGTTGGCTCCACTATTCTGGCCAGACAACACTCGAAGGAAGGTATACCGAGATCTTTGCTGAGTATAACCATCTTACCCAGCTTGTCGATGAGCCTACTCGTATACCGGATGTTGATGGGCATTCCGCCCATACTCTTGACTTGTTCCTTACTTCCCATCCTGATAAATATACTATTAAAGTAACTTCTCCATTTGGCACCTCGGACCATTGTGTCATTTCAGCTAATTTCTCGATCTCCAACCATCCAGTTAAAGAAAAAATTCCCACTAGGACCGTTTGGCAATACGAGAAAGCCAACTGGGACGGTCTGAATAATTTCTTTCGCAACTTTAACTGGTCATTATGCTTCCTCGATAATGACATTGATGCCAGTGCTGAAATGATTACAGAAGTGATTTTTCTTGGAATGAGAACTTTTGTCCGTCACAGAACAAAATGTATCAAACCAAAAGAAAAGTCTTGGTTTTCCGAAGAGTGTAAAGAAGCTATCAGGTTGAAAGAAGTAAGCTTCCGATCCTACAAAGCCAACCCAACTGAGGAAAATCGGAAGAAACACAAACAAGTTAGGAACTCGTGCAACTCCGTTATACACAAAACGAAATTTTTACATGACCAGAAGTTACGGCAAAAAATTCTGCAATGTCCCAAAGGCAGTAAAAACTTCTGGTCATTTGTAAAAAACGTCAAGAACTCAACGTCATCATCAGTTCCAACGCTCATCGTCGACGATAAACCTATTGTCAGCTCTTCAGAGAAGGCGAATATGCTCGCAGCTCATTTTGCTGCAAGTTCTACGTTGCCTGCAAGCAACAATGCCCCTCCTGTACTTGAGAACGTTAATTTTTCTATGGGACAGATATTTTTCCGCACTCGTACAGTAGCAAGAGTACTTCAAGATCTTGATATACACAAATCCGCTGGCCCGGATGGTATACCCCCTATTCTTCTGAAGAAGTGTTCTTCATCGCTGGCAAAACCACTGCGTAAGCTTTTTCATCGCTCCTATCGTTCGGGAATCTTTCCTAGTAGATGGAAAACAGCATTTGTCCAACCCGTCCCAAAAAAAGGTGACTCCTCCTCCCCCTCCTCCTACCGACCAATTGCACTTACGTCCCTTCTTTCCAAGGTCATGGAAACGCTGATAAATCGTCAGCTCAAGAAATATCTCGAAGAACGGGAGCTTTTAAATGACCGGCAATACGGCTTTCGCAGCAATCGTTCCACTGGTGATCTGATGGCATATCTCACCGAACAGTGGAACAAATCTGTGCATCGCTTTGGCGAAAGCAAGATTATTGCGCTTGATATTTCAAAGGCATTTGATAGAGTTTGGCATGAAGCTCTTTTATCGAAAATGCGTGCATTTGGTATCGATGATACTCTTATTCGTTGGATTAGAAGCTATCTTCTGGACCGATCAATACAAGTTGTATTAGACGGTTTCAAGTCTGATCTCCACAAAATAAATGCTGGTGTGCCCCAGGGCATGTGTTGGCTAATCTCTGATTGTAAGTTAATGCTTGATATAAGCTTCTTACTCTCGAGAACTGATAGTGTAAAAAAAAAAAAAAAAAAAAAAAAAAAAAGGGCTCCGTTCTGTCTCCGACTCTCTTTCTCATTTTTATAAATGATCTCTTGTCTGTGACTTCTAATCCATTAAATTGTTTTGCTGACGACTCAACCCTCAGCTTTTCGTATACGTTTGATAATTCACGGCCTTCGCCTTCGGACGTGTTATTACAACGAAATCGTATGATAAGCTCGTTAAACTCCGATTTAAACAGCATTGTGAATTGGGGTACTAGAAATTGTGTGGAGTTTAATGCGTCGAAAACTCAATGCTGTCTTTTGTCGTTGAAGCTAAACATACCCCCTATGCCATTATCCATGAATGGTACTTGCATCGAGGAGGCCGAAAAGCTATCAGTACTCGGTATGTGTATCAGTGACAATCTTCGTTGGAATGATCATATACTTGAGATTGCCAAGAATGCTGCAAGATGCTTAGGCTTTCTTAATAGATGCAAGAAATTTTTCACCCCTTCTGATCTGGCTAAAATTTACAAAGCGTTTATACGCCCTAAACTCGAGTATAACTCCCATCTCTGGGCAGGTGCTTCTCAAACTTTTCTTCACCTGCTCGACAGAGTTCAGAAAAAAGCGTTAAAATTGATAGGAGAGAGAAGCATTATGGAAACATTTCCGTCACTCGAACATCGTCGAAATGTCTCATGTCTTTCCTTATTTTACAGATTCTTTTACAAAAAATGCTCACTCGAGGTAGCCAGCTGCGTTCCACCCCTTAAACATTTCCCCCGTAATACTCGTCTTGCTAGGAACGCTCATCAGTTTACACTAGAGCCCAATTTCAGACGTACCGTGAAATATAGAGATTCTTTCTTTAGCCGTACAACACGAATGTGGAATGGATTGCCTGGCACAATTTTTCCTTGCCATTTTGATCTTCAAACATTCAAGATCAATGTTCATCGACACCTCCTTTCCCTTCCTTCCTAACTTCCTATCGCTCGCGCTGTGACTTATCATTAAAAGGGCTATAACAAACCCCTTGAGCGCGTGTGCATTATAAAAAAAAAAAAAAAAAAAAAAAAAAAGAGCCACGGAGTATCTCATCCATCAGCACCCAGGGATGAACGTCGGCGACAGCATCGATCGTATCTACGATAAACTCCGACCAGAATATCATCTATACATCCGACGTAGAGATTTCCAGAATTTGGGAGAGTTGATGGAGCTGGCCGAAAAATACGTGTATATCCAAGCGGAAGGACATCACACAGTCACGAATGTACAAATTCGTCCGCCTACAAATAATAAACCAATCATCAGGCAGTTTCCACCACGAGAATCTGTTCCTGCTCCAGGGCCGTACGACAGACTAACTCACTGCTGGAACTGCAAACAAAGGGGTCATACTAAAGCCAACTGCCGACGACCGTTCCGCATGTTTTGCTCATTTTGCGGAGAGGACGGACGTTTAACGAGGGATTGCTCATGCCATACTCACCAAGCTTCCATACTGAACAGTCGTAATATTACAAGCCGACGCTCCACTCGGGTAACGACCCCGGTAATCGAAAGCCCAAAGGAAAACGAACTCGATTTATCGTCCGCCAACGAGGCTGTAAATATTAAGCCGGGCAGTCCAGAAACCCCAGTGATAGAAACCCCACGCAATCCTTTCCGCCGCGAGCCCCAGGTTTCAATGGTAAGCAATCATAGGACAACGGACTTAGAAGCATGGGCGGATCCGCGATGTTTTCTACCCGTCAAATACAACAGCCACGTATTCAAAGCTCTCATAGACACCGGGGCTACTAAATCATTTATAAATTTTGACATAAGGCAGCTCTTCCGCAAGTTAAAGGTACCAGTGCGGTATCAGCCCCACTCTATACAGCTAGCCAATGGAAGTCCGATAATGAGTAGAGAACACTACTCAGTAACATTGTACCTAGGGGAACAGCCTGTGCAGGGAGAGGTTACTTATTTAAAACAATTGGCCGAAGAAGCTGTCATAGGCATGGACCTAATCCGAAAACTTAATTTCACAATGTCAATAGACGGGCAAGAGCTTAAAGCCGTTACAAACAAAGTACCCCACGCAGTTTAGCGCGACCTATTATGCTTACTCGGTGGAAAGCCATTAGACCTCGAGCAACAAGGCCAGTTAACCGATTTGCTGCTAGACCGTGAACTCTCAAAATTTGAAAAGTTGCCAAGCACAACTAATGCCGCCGTAGATTATATACGTTTGAAGAACGATCAACCGTTTAAACAGAGGTACTATCCTCGCAACCCTGCTATGCAGAAAGTGATCGATGAAGAGGTCAATGAGCTTCTACGTGACGGAAAAATAGAGCCATCAAATAGCCTATACAGCTCACCAATCGTCCTAGTTAAAAAGAAAAATGGGACCTGGATGGTTTGTGTAGATTACCGCCAACGTAAAGAAGTCTCCATTATGGACGCTTATCCCTTGCCACAGATATTTGCAATCCTAGACAAGTTACGACAGGCAAATTTAATTTCGACGATTGATTTAAAACAAGGCTACTGGCAAATACCCCTAGACCCAGCATCCCGACCCGCTACCGCCTTCACCGTCCCATGACACGGTCTCTACCAATGGAAGGTACTCCCGTGCGGTTTAAATTTATCCGCCGCCACTTTTCAGCGTATGCTAGATTCCGTCTTAGGCCCCGAAATGGACCCACATGCATTAGCTTATCTCGACGATATAATCGTCTTTAGTAAGACCTTCGAAGAACACCTGACACATCTGAAGGAAGTTTTCAAACGTCTACAAGCCGCCCATCTACGGATCAACAAAGAAAAGTGCGAGTTCTGCAAAAGCGAATTAAAATACTTAGGTCATGTGGCAAGTGACCAAGGCATTGGTACCGAACCAGGCAAAATCGCTGCAGTACAAGAATTGAATGCTCCGTGGAGTGTCAAAGAATTCCGGCGGGTATTAGGTATCGCATTCTGGTACAGAAACAAAAAAAAAAGAGGAATGATTAAATTTAAAAGACGAGAAGATTCCCGTCTCCGAGGATGGGGTGGATTGTAACGCTACGTTACAGATTCGTCTATCATCCTAATAATACTCGCTAACCACCAAATAAAATACCTGTAATAAAACCTAGTTACACTCATGACAAACCTAGAACTCCTGATCGACCGCACTGAGTTTTTCATACAAAAGCAAAAACATTCATAAGCACGGCAACAAGCGACATGCGGTCCTCCTAGCACCATGCCGGCAGCAAAGATCGATGCCAACTGATCTTATCATTATCATTAAACTGATTAGAAGATGACCAGAAGAATAATTCCACCACGATTCCAGCAGCTAATCTCATCAAAGTACAACGAGGTGAAAACCAACCACGATCATTTATTTTAATTCGAAGCCCACACAGTGTATTGCATAGTTGACACGATCAATGAGCTCGGTGGTGAGTTCCGAGAAAATCTATTTAACTTCTGCCACCTCCCCTCCCCTTTTGCACCACGACCCCAATCAATACGAATGGCATGTGTAATCATGGACAGGTTAGTTCAGTTGTAAAAATGAAAACCGACCGAAACCCCCCTCACCAAAATACAGCACGGTGGGGCTACGTTGAACTAATAGATGAGAGACGTTAGTGGAAAGGGTGTCATATGGGAACAAAGGGCTAGCTAAAGCACGGGATAGCTAACTAAGAAAATTTAATTTCACATATAAAAGTCACATTTTCTCTGTGCCGGTTTATTGAATAAAAGAAGGCCGAATGGGCGACCAAAATAAGTTAAAAATCAAGTTGAAACCAAGTTGAAACCGAGTTGAAACCAGAGTGAAACCGAGTTGAGATCGAGTTAAGATCGGAATTTAGAAAACCAGAAATACCTAGAAATAAATTGTTTAAGTCAGCAGTTAAAGGGAAGCTGACGTCAAACCAGACCGTAACCAGGAGCCAGAAACAATAAGAGGTAAAAACAAACAAGGCTTCCCTCTACCAGTGGTAAGGGGTCTTGATCTAAATTGAAATTCTAAAGGCGGGTAACTCCGTTGATAAGCCAGTGTATACGTACACTGTTGATAGCCAGAGTATACGTACTCTGTGGATAAGCCAGCGTATACGTACGACTGTTGATGAGCCAGTGTATACGTACACTGTTGATAGCCAGAGTATACGTACTCTGTTGACAAACCAGCGTATACGTACGACTGTTGATATGCCGGTGTATACGTACACTGTTGACAGCCAGAGTTTACGTACTCTGTTGATAAGCCAGCGTATACGTTGTAGGGAAAACATTTTGAGGCAGGCACCTAACACACGTGACGTCACAAGTGTCATGAATAAAATGACATTAATATATCGGCGCCACCTAGCATCCCACTTTAAAAATTACCAAATATCCTCACATATTCTTCCTACTCACAACATGGTAGGAAATGCGAATTTCCTACTTTGCTTTTAAATTCCCTTCATCGAACTGCGAGACAGTGCTGCCTAAAAATTCAGCGCTCAAGCAGAGAAACGAAGATTTCACAATTATCAAAGATGACAAAACATCGAAATATGAACTGATAGTGTGATACAAACACTTAATAATCCAAGCAGCAACTATTCTGAGATCTAAGAATTGAAATAGAGACATATTTGAAGTAAAACATTTATGATTTGCATAAGGCTCCATCTATGAGCAGAACACATAACAAGTAAAATGATTCCAAATATGCATTTCCAACCTCTGACGTAGTTGCATTGTAAGGAGAATCTTCATCAAAAAGTAGGAAAAGGAAATTTAAAAATATCCCACAGACAGGAAATTGGGCAACATAGCGATTTTTACCTACCAAGTTCGTTCATTTCATTTGTGTCAGCCCATCCATTAACATTTCGTAAGAATTAAAATAGATTTTTATGCTGAGAAATATAAGTCTTTAAAGAATATAATATACATCTTGGAACGCAAAGTAAATTTATATTAAGCAGTGCAATAAAATAAAACAAGTTGTAAAAAGTGGATGTTAAAGCAGAAGCTGCGGTGCAGCAGGATTTCCATTCCATCAAAAGAATTTTTTTTTATAAGAAGCTGAAGAAGAAACAAGAACGTAAGTACGCATATGTATATAAAGATTCTGAATCTGAACAGAGAAACTGCGTAACATATAGTTTGTGCCAAGACCCGTCGATATTTAACGCGGAATTTCTTTTTACACGCGATTTAGGACGCTGTGAGTTGCATTTGGACGAACCGGCATGTACGTCCGATCACATGTCCCATCGCTGGATGCAGAAATACGAGGTTAGAATCATCTCATCACATGGATATACGTTTCAGGAGCATGTCCACATCGTGAAAAACCCGTCAATATAGAGGATGCATATGATTATTTTTTTTTTTTGACTGAACACGGACCACGAGACGTGTAGCACGCAATTCATGACCCGCGTCACTTCAGGAACACCGCCCTATGTATTTTCTTGTGTTCTCTGGCGATGGACACACATTTAAACGTTTCTTCATGTACATCGGCTAAAATAAATACAAAATAAATAGACAAGAAACGTCGTTCGACGCATAAGAGTTACATTTTTGGTTATAGACTTATGGAATTTTCCACGCCCACGTGCTTCTTGACGCATATTTGGACATACCACATATCATATCGACAAGGAACAGCACAATTCAATGCACACATTTTTCATCGCTACGTATTAGAGGAGGCGTTTCAAAGAAACTCCAACATTTCTGATCCCTAGACTACCTAACATGAGCGAATACATGCGACAAATTGTTAAAAAAAAAACCACATGCGGTTTATAACACCGCATGCCATACTTCGACCAATATATATGCATGCATATACAAGCATGTACGTACATCTAACGTGCCAAAATAATCTTCGAAAACATCGAAACAAGCAACACAAACCAAAAAGCGACACTTTGTGTAAAGTACATCTTTGCACATCGTGGTATCATCTGTATCCATCCACATATCCGAACGTCGATCCAACCAGAGGAATCCAAACGAATTGGAACCGCAAGTTTTAGACTCATAAGAAGATTTTTATTGTAGAACATATAGATATATAATATTTTATAAGTAGCTTTCTGAACATATAAAAGATTAATTGCATTTTTTCCTTTTTATCATACGGTCGAAAGATATATATTCACACGAATAACTATCTTTTGTATAATTTTACTTTATTACAAACTGCAAATCGCTTCCTAAAGAAAAGATACTGAAATAGATAACATATTAGAAATTTATAAATTTAACAAATTAAAAGATAAGAATCATTAATAGATACTTACCACCTTCCAGGCAGGTAAATCAGGGCATTGACAATAGTCAGAACTAAGATCATGCAAGAGATCCATTCGGACACTTCAAGTTTAATTCCAACTTAATATATCCTCGGGGCAGCGAGGGGTGTTACGAGCATTTCCACTATCAAACCTAAAGAAACATACCAACCAAATTATCAACATTTCAATATATGTTATTAACCATTCAAGAAAACAGCTCTCGAATTTAACGGCACTCCTAGACATAAAGTCGGAGGGAGTAACTCAACATCAAAGTAAATTGCATCATTGGATATAAGTAAATCTCGCAGATACCATCATCTACAAATACAGAAGCAGTGCACTGGTTCCAGTTAATGTATTGGTGAGTCGAAATATTTTTCGTAGTATATTCTTGAACATATTATTTATATTGATATATGTTGATAAAATTTGACTTGAATCTGGTTTCTATATTCAAAATATTGGTGTCTACAAACAGTAGATATTTTTTTTTTTATTACCTTGAATTGCACAGATCTCTCTCAAAGCATAAAGAGACATATATAGTGGCTGATACATGTATAATATACATGAGGTCGCATAATTGAACACACAAATCCCATTTCTTTATTTGCTTCAGCTCTTGAATATGAATAACAATAACAAATTCTGATATATACCTATAAACCTAAATAATAGCTGGCTACCTAACGCCTATAGTAGATAATAGAGTACCTAATTTTTTTTGTGTCTTGCTTATGAATTTCATTCGCGCAGTAATTGAAGGGAGTATAACAATACTCACAGAGTATAAAGAATCAAAAAAGGGCATAATATAAACGTAACGACATACGACACATCAATGAAAAATCTGTTGTCATAATTATTTTTGTGTTTGTCTTTTATCTAAAGTAAAAATAAAGAGCTTCATTGATAGACTCACATAGTGGAAAAAGTACATGATTCAAGGATATTCATTTCCGTGATTTGCGATCTGGAAGGTTATATATGTAACTTAGATAAGCATAGAGGCAAATTAGAATCATAGGAAGTGCAAATTGAGAATTTTCTTTCACGAAAGAGACATGAGTTAAAGACTCAGTAATAAAGCGACTGCTCTTCTTAAATGTTATTTGGATTTTTGTATGTCAGTTGAACTTAGTGATTAATAATTTTCTGAATTTAGTTTACTAAGAATAACTTTTTGAAAACAAGATTAAAAATTAAGATTTAGATTAAGTTGAATTAAGGTTAGCTTTTAGAATATCTTTCTTATTATTAATTGATTTACATATATAAAAATAAGATAATTTTAGATTTAATATTCTCAGTTACTAATATAAGTTAAATAAATATTATATGATTTTTTTGAATTTTATAGCGAACATATTCTGACTTATTTTTTGATAAATGCTCCATGCAATAATTTCAATGGAATCTAACCAGTACATACTTAGATTATTCAGTATGTGTGTTTAGATATCTTCAGGTTCGGAGGGGGTTGGAAACCTCCCACTCTATCATCGGTGGAATAGTTTGTTGACTACAAGGAGGAGATGTAGGGAGTTTTTGTTATGGAATCAAGAATAAGCGTGAATGAATTGTTGTTTGATATGGTTAAGTTGTTGAGGTGTGAATGAAATTTAGATATAGTAATCGATAGAGCGAGTTTAAGATGAGGTAATCGTTGTTTTCAGAGATTACCTTTTTCTATGTTAGGGGCTTTGCATAAATATTGTTTAGTGCTAAGTGAAGCCAAGGTTAGCATAGATTTTGTTCTTTAGCTTCTTGGGAGGGTTTCGAGCACGGGATACCATTCCCATCTTTAGGTATCCCCCGTCTTTAAGTGAGACACTGAAGTTGTCTACCACAATTACATCGGAACATCGTGCTGACAACTAATTGACAGTTCCAGGTAGACGCGATCATCTACGTCTACCCAGCTTTTAGGCTACGAAGATTTTAAGGTTTTGAGGATTGGTTTTAGTAAGCTTATTTCCAGGTTCATACCAGCATCGGTGCGTTTTCTAGTATTATATAACAGTAGCTATGAGTTGTGCCATCCTGTGGTGCAACTGACCGTCAGGTCGTCTAGGGTGACTAGCAAATTTCGGGCCCCCATACAAACGAACATTGCGAGCAATTACATCAAGACTCGAGGTCTGCAGAGAAGGAAAAATAGAGGTAACACGGCTGCCGCAGGGTTGCAAGGAATCCACCCCTATATGCTCCTGGGCAAACCAGGGCCACGCGCTGCAGGCCGACGCAGCACTGGCGAGCAGCATCCTTGAAGTGTGTGTCCGCTCTCTCTTTATAGTTGGAGATCCGATTAGTTAAAGGAAGGGATTTGGTACATCTTTAAGGTTTCGCACAGATGAGGAGGGGACTGTTAGTGAAAAGTAATTTCGGGTAAGAAAGAGACCACGCTATTAGATAATTGCTGGAATAGCACACCTTTGAAAGAGTGTAGGTGTACGACTGGGTTAATTCGCTGCGATTTGCTTCCACTACAGATTCTGACACATGAGACGGCACCCTATTCTGGAGGTAGCCAGGATGATTGGGGAATGCGACGTGTAGAAGAATAGGCGGTTATTACATCCACGACTGCCATCCCGTGATGCTTATGTATCACCTAAATATTTCTGTGCGACGATTAACGAGAGGTGGAATGGGACCTGAGAATGAAGATTTTGCCACATGGAGACTAATGACTCAGCCTTCAGCCATTGAAAAGCTAGGTTTGTATAGGGTTTATATATATAACTTGGAGGTACATGGCTGTGGTTAATTATCATTAATGGCAATACAGGTAAGAGGTGAATTCTCGTACTCAGTTCCCAAACATTTCTTGGTTCTGGTCCTTCATCAATTTCTGGGGAATTAGCTGGAATGGATGGAAGATTAGAACCATTCATATGATATTTAGTTCTCGTGGTAGAAGACGATTGAGGAAAATAATGTCCAGTTGATATTCATTTTCGATTATGTTTTCTGTACGGATGTCGTCGTTTTTTCATGGCTATAAATGACGTAGGGGGCATAAGTCTTTGTCTGTCCTACGGGTCATTTATCTGGGCGCGTTGATGGATATTTTATTAACAATATTACATTACAGATGGCGTACGAGAATTGGTGATCATAAATGGAGATGTTTGCTTCACTTCTTCGGTCTAATCATCTGTGTTCGGATGGCCATACAATGAGCTTCGTTGTTTCATCGTTACAGATGGAGCCCAATATGAGGCAAGCGTTATCCGGAGCTTGTGTCTCATACGGGCCTTGTCTGTGCAAGTGGATAAGATGTTGTCAGATTATTAATTTCATTGCAGATGGCGATACGATAAGAAATTCATTACGATACAGATGAGAAGACTTGGCAGTTAATAGTCCGTTATTTAATTCTTCGTTATGGGGGAGTTAGGTAACGTGATTTTCGTTACAACGTACGACTGTGGATAAGCCAGTGTATACGTACACTGTTGATAGCCGGAGTATACGTACTTCGTTGATAAGCCAGCGTATACGTACGACTGTTGATGAGCCAGTGTATACGTGCACTGTTGATAGCCAGAGTATACGTACTCTGTTGATAAACCAGCGTATACGTACGACTGTTGATAAGCCGGTGTATACGTACACCGTTGATAGTCAGAGTAAACGTACTCTGTTGATAGCCAGAGTATACGTACTCTGTTGATAAGCCAGAGTATACGTACTCTGTTAATAAGCCGGTGTACACGTACACTGTTGATAGCCAGGGAACCATAGAGGACAACCAGCTTACAAAGACGATTGGAGGAAGGGCTAGATTACGAGGCCAAGCAGAAACTCAAACTACGACTACGCCGGACCTGTAACAACGGAAGACAGGATATCAAGCAAATGTTACCATAAATATAAATTTTGTGAAATTATCGTATTAATAAATATCAATTAAACCCATAACCAAAGTTTAGTGCTTTATTTGGTACGACCCTGGGATTCCGGCGAGCTTACCTCAGCCTTTGAAATCAAAGCACATCACAACATAACAAAAGTAACAACAAAAGTCGACAGTTTCATCACTGATATGAAAAGTGAGTTAAATGAGTTGAAATCTGAAACCAACATCAAAGTATCTTATCAAAAATATACTTCCGATTCAAAGTTAATAAATGAAATAATTAATAATCTTGACGAAGAGTTACCCTGTTTTAACTGGATTCCCTGCAACTCCCAACGAAAGCCTAAGAGAAGTCAAACACGAGGTTCTGCCTTACGGCATCTTTGGTTTTAAACATAATTCAAATGAATTAAACCAGAGCAACGCCATTCGAGAATCACAAAAACTAAGGGAGCACCTTCTGCAAGAATTCACACCACCTGTTCTGGTTAAATTCTCTTTACCACCCAAGAGGGTCAAGTTTCTATGTCTCTTTTTTTGCAACTGGTACTTGCTTTCAATCTGGACCAGGTAGGTTTTACTTCCAACTGAGCTATAGGTGCATTTGAGTGCCTCTCCAAACTTAAAAGTAGCAAAACCTTGCATTCTTTTCACTCATTCAATGGTTGATACTATTCTCAGTGAAAATCAATCCAACAGACAGTTTTTAAAGTTGGTGTCTGGTCTGTGGATATTTGTTTTCTAGATGTATCGGTTTATATTAAACTCAATTAAATGGTGGATATTTCTTTTAGAAGTTCAAATAGAAACATAAACTTATCTAATGCTAAACTAAATGATTTATCAACGTGATCGAACGGGTTAAAAGTTTGCCATATAAACGTTTAGTGGAGTCAATGAAGCGGTCGTTACAGGCAATTCCCGGAAGTCCACAGAAAGAGCTCCGGTTTTGATAATTTTTTTTTGTTTGAAGTTTTTGTTTATTTATATTGTTCAAAATAAGAAACATTTAAGGTGGGGGAAATATTTAATTGTATTTGTTTACACTCTTTATTACTTCTCTCCACATACACTACATTTAAGTCATTTAAGTTTATTAACCTACATTAAGTATATCAACATTCAAAATAACGTAATTGCTTAAATGCACTTTTTATTAATCAGCACTCAAAATAATATTTATTTGCATTTTGTTCTTTCGTTTTTATGCTTCCGCTTACTTGACAATTTGGTGTTGAGAATTATTTGTAATAGTTTGTTATTTTATTAAGAATATTGTTAGTATATAAGGAGAATAAATATTGAATAAATTGACTTATCAGTAAACCATCAAGGCAACTGTTTCCTTTCATTGACTTCCCCCCACCAGCGGTAAGGGGTCTTTCGAAAATAGCAATCATCACAACCAGAATTGAATCACGAATTCAAGCTAGACAAAACACTTCAGAAAAACGATATATTCCAGTTCATGCACTGGAAGTATATCAAATCATTACGGTGATACACCCTAATTGATTGATAAATACGTACATTTTGGTGACCCCGACGTGATTTTGTTTGGTTCGATTCAAAAATTCTATTCTGGTTCTTGTGAAGAAGAAGATAAGTCTTCATGGATCAACAAGCAGAACGCCAGCAGAAGATTGGTGATGAGATAGGACGAATTATCTCCAACTTTAAAAAAGATCCAGCTAGCCGAAAAACGCTGGATTACTTTAAAGAACGACTCCAAAGACTAGAGACTCAATGGGCTCAGTTTGTCTTCACAGACAGTGACATTCGCAACACAGTTCCTTTGCAACTTGGTCACCCTTATTTTACAAAGGGGTATTTTGATGTCGTCCGAACAGCTTATAAAGAACACAAAATTCATTTCATTAAACAAATAAAGCGCCTACAGGCAGAGGCGAATCTCAATCAGAAGACGACTGGTGATCTTCCCGCACCACCGTACCGTACGAGTCAGCAGCAACAACAGGAGACTGATAGCAAACTTCTTTCGTCAGCACCTCTCCACGTAAATACCAAGCAGCCCGACGGTAAGGACCTGGGACAACAGCAGGAGACTGATAGCACTTTGAACCCATCAGCACCTCTCCAAACAAGTCATATTGATGGCGATCAATATTACACCGAAATCAATATCACACCATTAAAAAGTCGTCAGCGGCACCTCATGGATACGCTGCAACGCAACTTGGATGATGTTGACACTACATCAAATAATGATTCCAAACATGTTTGGGAAGTCAACAGAGCCACAATCAGCCAATATTGGGCACAAATTGAGGCTACAGAAATAACCTTAGTGGAACTGAGTGATTCCACTACAAACAATGCAAACACCTCCATATACATGCAAATGGAGGCCACTGTCCAAGAGATTCTAATAAAGTGTGCTTCGGAGATTGAAAGACTCAGCAGTACACATCTACCCACCAGAAACTCAGATGGTCAATCACATTTCAGATTGCCCAGTATATCGCTCCCAAAATTTGATGGCGACTATCTAACTTGGAGACAATTTTTTGATCTCTTCACAGAAATGGTTGACAAGCAAGACATGCCTAGATGTGGTACCTCAAAACAAACCTAACAGGGGACGCAGAAAAACTTGTATGCCATCTACCTCTCAGTGAAGAAAATTATACATCTGCATGGCAGATGCTGCAAGAAAGATATAATAACACCAGGTTATTAACAACAGCGTTCCTAAACCGACTACTTCAGCAAGCAACAAGCACATACGAATCAGCCAATAGCATTAAGGCACTCCACGACACAACTATGGAGTGCCTCCAGGGACTCAAGAATTTAGGGTTAGACACCAGCCATTGGGACCCACTTGTTGTCCATCTTCTTATCCAGAAACTAGATCGCTCAACACACGTCTTGTACGAGCAATCTCTAAAGCAACCCAGGGCATTACCATCACTCAAAGATTTTCTCAATTTCTTGGAAATCCGATTCCAATCATTAGAAGCCCTGGGCAACAAGAGCCGCACTACGGAAGTCCCAACACGAAAGCCAGCAGTTCCTTCGCATCGCTCTTTCACATCGATGACAGCTCCAAAGTCAAATTGCCCATGTTGCAATACGAATAACCATAAGCTATTCTTTTGCCGCAAATGTTTACAATTAACAGCAGAAGGCCGGCTTACTTTAATCAATAAATTATATTATTGCATCAATTGCCTCAATCCAGGACACATGGCGGCCTCTTGTCGCAGCCGTAACTGCATGAAGTGTTCCGAAAGGCACAACAGCCTCCTGCACACAGACCGATTAGCAACAAAAGCAGCAGAGAGTAATCAACCCCATCGATACCTTGCCAAAAGACAGGAGAAGACCTCAGAACTTGACAAATCAACAACATCAGCTACAGCAGTAGCACCAAAGGAGAAGGGATATGTATTTTTGAGCACCGTCACTGTTAATCTAGAAGACAGCGAAGGTACCATTGTAAAATGCCGAGCGTTACTCGACTCCGGATCACAGCTTAACTTCATCACGGAAAAGCTATCTAAAAAATTGAACGTTCCAGAATTCAACGAAACAATGCGAATTCTTGGAATAGGAGGTGGATCACGACAAGCAAACAAGAGAGTTAATCTTCTCCCAAAATCAAGAACATCAAGCTTTGCTGTCAATTTAGAAGCTTTCGTTCTACACCAAATCACTAAAAATCAACCATCCCGACGAATTAATATTGAAGCTTGGAACATTCCAGCCGAGCTCCAACTAGCAGACCCCCACTTCAACCAACCTGGACAGATTGATTTACTAATTGGAGCTGAACTGTACCATCAACTCCTATCCATAGGACAGATAAACATTGGCGAAGATCTACCATTACTACAAAAAAACACAACTAGGCTGGATAATTGCGGGAAAGTGGAGAGGCACGACTCAATCATCGGCTATTTGTGGCATGTGCAACGCAGACGAACTGAAAAACGACATAGAAAAATTCTGGAAGATAGAAGAAGCAAAAGATTCCAGGAAGAGCTACACAAAGGAAGAACGAAAATGCGAAAATCATTTCACCGAGAACACCACTCGAAATAAAGAAGGACGATTTATTGTTCGACTCCCGTTCAAGGCGCACAGGAGTGAATTGGGCAGTTCCAAGTCCATTGCTCTTCAGAGATTTGTATCTCTAGAGAAGAGGCTCTCAAAACAAAAGAACCTCAAAGTTAAGTATACCCAATTCATGACGGAAACGACTTGGACACATGGAACGGATCGACATGAGCAAGATTCATAGTTCCCATTATTTCCTCCCTCATCATTGTGTGTTAAAACCAGATAGCACAACAACAAAGTTAAGAGTTGTTTTTGACGCATCAGCAAAAACAACAAAGAACACATCTCTCAATGATCTATTAGCAACAGCACCTACCATTCAAGATGAACTTTTGACAACACTTCTTCGCTTTCGTGTACCCAGATATGTTTTCACAGTAGATATTGAGAAAATGTATCGACAAATCCTAGTTGATGAAAGTGACCGACAATATCAGCTGGTCTTCTGGAGACAATCCTACCGACGACCTACATGTATACCAGCTCAACACCGTAACTTATGGAACAACATCAGCGCCCTATTTAGCAGTTAAATGCCTCCAAAAATTAGCAATAGAAGGTTCAACCCAATATCCCCTTGATGCAGAGGCTCTAAAAACAAACTTTTACGTAGACGATGTGATGACTGGATCTGATAGTTTAGCTACGACCATTGAAATACGAAATCAACTGAACAGATTGCTACAAACCGCTGCATTTACGCTACGAAAATGGTGTGCCAATCATAAAAGTTTGTTACAGGACATTCCTGCGGCAGATATTGCACTTCAATTGGATCTCGACATAGGCAACGAAACTCACGTTAAAACACTTGGACAAGGATGGCTGCCAAACTCAGACACATTTGTGGTAAACATCAAACTCAACAAAAATCAAAAGATAAACAAAAGGACAGCCTTATCTGACATCGCTCAATTGTTTGATCCCCTCGGATTTTTGGGACCAGTCATAATAACAGCAAAGATCTTTCTTCAAAGACTTTGGACACATGGCTTTGACTGGGACACTCCTATCCCCCAAAGAACTTCAAACAGAGTGGATAAACTACCGTGATAATCTAAGCTGTTTACGAGATGTCAAGATTGACCGGCATATATTTGCACATAGGACTCCTGATTCCATAGAAATACATGCCTCTGCAGATGCCTCTGAAAAGGCATACTGAGCAGCTATATATTTACGATCACCCAATAAGGATAAAACAATAACTGTTCGACTCCTCTGTGCCAAATCAAGAGTGGCACCACTTAAAACACTTACGATACCACGATTGGAATTATGTGCTGCAACACTAGCAGCTGAACTAGTCAATCGCATTCGAAAGGACTTACATTTAGAATCATATCAGACACACATGTGGACTAATTCAGAGATAGTACTTGGGTGGATAAATTCTACATCATCATCCTTCCACACATTCGTCGCCAACGCGTAGCATCAATTCAGATGCTGACAGAAGTTCAACAACGGCGGCACGTCCGTTCCAGAGAAAATCCAGCCGATTTACTATCACGTGGAATACCAGCTGAAAAATTAGCAACATGTAATCTGTGGTTTTACGGACCATTCTTTCTCCATGGAGCAGAATCATCATGGCCTCCACCGTATACCAATAAGATTGAATGCGAGGAAGAAAGAAAGGCTACAAAACATGTGCTATCCATTGTCGAACAAATACCCGTCATCATTAACATAATTGATCACCACAACGACTTCAGGAGGCTGCAACGAATCACCGCCTATGTGCTCCGGCCTTATCACAACATGAAAGTACTAATCAAAAAAGAACTCATATTGAAAAAAGGTGCCTTGAGGCCCACAGAACTATACAAGGCATTGATTGTCATTGTCAAAAACATGCAGAGTGAAGAATTCAACAAGGATATAAAACACCTTCAGCAATTCACTGAAACCCCGAAGGGCAGCCCAATTGGAAGCTTAACTTCATTCATAGATGAGGAAGGGACATTAAGAGTCGGAGGTCGACTCGAAGCATCATCACTACCATACGAAACAAAACATCCTCTGCTACTTCCATATTCCCACCCATACACAAAACTACTTATGATTTCCATCCACGAAGAAAATCGACATTGTGGACCACAAGCACTGTTAGCAAACACAAGGCAGAAATTTCGGCCCATCAATGGAAAAACCATAGCAAGGTCAGTAGTTCATCAATGCGTCCGATGTACCAAGGCAAAACCAAAATTTCTCACACAAGTCATGGGAAACCTACCAGCTCACAGAGTACAGCCAGCTCGTCCCTTTATAAACGCCGGAGTTGACCTTTGTGGGCCGATCAAAACTCACTACAAGATTAGAGGAAAGCATCCTCAGAAAACCTATATCGCGGTATTCTGCTGCTTTTCCACGAAGGCAGTACACCTCGAGCTAGTGACAGACCTGTCCACTAACGGCTTCATCGCCGCAATCAAACGGTTTATAGGAAGACGAGGCAGCTGTCAACATTTATACTGCGATAATGCCACCAATTTCGTTGGTGCCAACAATCAATTTCGAGAACGAACCGAAATAATCCATACCGAGAAGTCAAAAGAGCAAATTCATAATGTCTTCAGTTTAAGAGGTATAGAATTTCATTTTATACCACCAAGAGCTCCTCATTTCGGAGACCTTTGGGAAGCCGCAGTAAAATCGGCAAAATACTTATTGTTACGATCTTTAGGGGCGAAGTTGAGGCGATTATGAATTCCAGACCCATCACCCTAATGTCAGCTGACCACAACGACTTAATGGCACTAACACCAGGACACTTCATCATAGGAGAACCACTTACTAATCCTATTGATCCAAAAGCAGAGCCACGCAGGGGAAATCTTTCGCAAAATCTGACAACAATTGCAAGGATAAAAGAAGAATTCTGGAAACTATGGCAAAATGAGTACCTAAACGAACTGCAACACAAACACAAATGGCAGCAAAAATCCAAAAATCTGCAACCCGGAACAATGGTCATCATCAAGGAAGATAATTCTCCTGTCATGAAGTGGACATTTGGAAGATTACTCCAGACATATCCTGGAGCAGATGGAATCGTCAGAGTTGCCGAGATTCGAACAGCCAACTCTATATTACGGAGACCAATTCACAGATTAGCTCCTTTGCCGATTCAACTAGAGGAACCAGAGGGAACTGCAAATCAAATATCAACACTCTCAGAACCTTCCCAGGAACTTGAAGACGGTGAAATTGAACAAGATGAACCTGCCAGCCCACCAAGAAAAAGGGCAAAGAAAAATCCGTTTAAGGTGTGTAATCTAGGGCTCTGGTCATCATTAGTAGCCATATTGATAATGTAACCTATAGCCATGTGCGACCAGGTCACAATATCACCTTTTACAACAACTCCAGGAATACATTTTGAAAACCTAGGAAAAGCTAGCATCATATCTGACCAATGGGACATAGTGGTGTACTACGAATTAAAATCCTATTGGAAGGAATTAAAGTGGCTTAACAGAGGCAACGGCAAATTAAGGGAGTCTTGCAAAAAGATGACAAGGGCTGACTCTTGTTTAGCGTTCGTACAAGTTTTTCAATTCCTTCTTCAAGACATAAATGACAAAGATGAGCTGTTACAAGAAAAGGTGTCTCGTCCAATACGTGGTGCTGTCAACATAGTTGGAAATCTGGCTAATTCACTATTCGGAGTACTCGATTCCAATTATGCCCAACACATGTCCAATGTCATATCAACCATTCATGTAAACGAGGATCATTTGATGCATCTGATGAGAAATCAGACATCATTAATCAATTCAACTGCAAATATAATGCGCAATAACAAAGGAAGACTAGAGAAGCAATTTCAATCGCTGGAGACAGAGCTCAACGCAATAACAAATCAGCTTAACAAGACGAATGATCAGGAATATCAGATCCCAACTGATGCTTTCACAGTGTTTCCAAATGTTCATAGGCGCCACTAACCTTCAAAAGACTCAAGCTCTTCTTCTGGACCTAATAACAGACGTTCGTCATGGAAAAATAAGTGCCAACCTAATACACCCAAATCAATTAAGGCAAGAAATGACAAATATTAAAGCCAATCTACCATCAACTTTGCGTCTCTTAGAGACAACCAGCGACATATCATTACTTTACAAATTGATAACTGCGGAAGGACGCATCGTTGATTCGCAAGTAATATTCAAACTAGCAATACCGCTTGTCACAACCGAGCAGTATGAAATATACAGCATAATCCTAGTGCCAGTCTTGCTTTACGCATCATTTATTGCAATAAGATCATCTCCCGATTATATAATAATAAACTTGAATAGAACGCAGTACTATCCATTAAACAAGGCAGAATTCAACTCCTGCACAAGGATTTTAGAAAAAGATATCGTCTGCCACCAAATGCACCCTCTTTAACAGACGGGCTCTAATATCAGTCTCTGTGAATTCAGTCTCTTGAACCAGGCTTTAGAGCACTCCTCTTGTCAACTGGAAGACTTTCCAGATGAACAATTCTGGATACAATTGCATCAGTCAAATCACTGGGTATATTCGCTTCGACATCAAACCTCTATTAATAGCGTTTATAAAGGAAACCTGAATCAAATCCGGCTAAGCAACTCAGGAGTACTTACAATTCCAGCAGGTTGCATTCTTAAACAAGACCAGTTCACCATACAGGGACACAGCGCTCTCACAAGCACAATGCGAGCTTCTTTCAATCCAGGAAGCAACCTATCAGATTTCATCAATACCCACAAAAACCCCACAACAATGATACATAATGCCATTCATTTTCGGAAACTGTCCAATGAATTAGAGACCCTACAAACGGGAATCACGCAACAACAACTGGACGAAACACTGATACAAATAAAGAACACCGACACCCATCAATTTATTGTCAGCTACATCGCCATTTTCTGTATTATAGCCGTCATGATACACATCATTTGGAGAACAATACGTGGCCGAAACTTTAATCACTTTTTATTAATCAGCACTCAAAATAATATTTATTTGCATTTTGTTCTTTCGTTTTTATGCTTCCGCTTACTTGACAATTTGGTGTTGAGAATTATTTGCAATAGAATAAATATTGAACAAATTGACTTATCAGTAAACCATCAAGGCAACTGTGTCCTTTCATTGACTTCCCCCCACCAGCGGTAAGGGGTCTTTTGAAAATAGCAATCATTACAACCAGAATTGAATCACGAATTCAAGCTAGACAAAACACTTTAGAAAAACGATATATTTAAGTTCATGCACTGAAAGTATATCAAATCATTACGGTGATACACCCTAATTGATTGATACATACGTACATTTTGGTGACCCCGACGTGATTTTGTTTGGTTCGATTCAAAAATTCTATTCTGGTTCTTGTGAAGAAGAAGATAAGTCTTCATGGATCAACAAGCAGAACGCCAGCAGAAGATTGGTGATGAGATAGGACGAATTATCTCCAACTTTAAAAAAGATCCAGCTAGCCGAAAAACGCTGGATTACTTTAAAGAACGACTCCAAAGACTAGAGACTCAATGGGCTCAGTTTGTCTTCACAGACAGTGACATTCGCAACACAGTTCCTTTGCAACTTGGTCACCCTTATTTTACAAAGGGGTATTTTGATGTTGTCCGAACAGCTTATAAAGAACACAAAATTCATTTCATTGAACAAATAAAGCGCCTACAGGCAGAGGCGAATCTCAATCAGAAGACGACTGGTGATCTTCCCGCACCACCACTTCAACAATTAAGCTCCAGCCAGTCTGACCGTACGAGTCAGCAGCAACAACAGGAGACTGATAGCAAACTTCTTTCGTCAGCACCTCTCCACGTAAATACCAAGCAGCCCGACGGTAAGGACCTGGGACAACAGCAGGAGACTGATAGCACTTTGAACCCATCAGCACCTCTCCAAACAAGTCATATTGATGGCGATCAATATTACACCGAAATCAATATCACACCATTAAAAAGACGTCAGCGGTACCTAATGGATACGCTGCAACGCAACTTGGATCATGTTGACACTACATCAAATAATGATTCCAAACATGTTTGGGAAGTCAACAGAGCCACAATCAGCCAATATTGGGCACAAATTGAGGCTACAGAAATAACCTTAGTGGAACTGAGTGATTCCACTACAAACAATGCAAACACCTCCATATACATGCAAATGGAGGCCACTGTCCAAGAGATTCTAATAAAGTGTGCTTCGGAGATTGAAAGACTCAGCAGTACACATCTACCCACCAGAAACTCAGATGGTCAATCACATTTCAGATTGCCCAGTATATCGCTCCCAAAATTTTATGGCGACTATCTAACTTGGAGACAATTTTTTGATCTCTTCACAGAAATGGTTGACAAGCAAGACATGCCTAGATGTGGTACCTCAAAACAAACCTAACAGGGGACGCAGAAAAACTTGTATGCCATCTACCTCTCAGTGAAGAAAATTATACATCTGCATGGCAGATGCTGCAAGAAAGATATAATAACACCAGGTTATTAACAACAGCGTTCCTAAACCGACTACTTCAGCAAGCAACAAGCACATACGAATCAGCCAATAGCATTAAGGCACTCCACGTCACAACTATGGAGTGCCTCCAGGGACTCAAGAATTTAGGGTTATACACCAGCCATTGGGACCCACTTGTTGTCCATCTTCTTATCCAGAAACTAGATCGCTCAACACACGTCTTGTACGAGCAATCTCTAAAGCAACCCAGGGCATTACCATCACTCAAAGATTTTCTCAATTTCTTGGAAATCCGATTCCAATCATTAGAAGCCCTGGGCAACAAGAGCCGCACTACGGAAGTCCCAACACGAAAGCCAGCAGTTCCTTCGCATCGCTCTTTCACATCGATGACAGCTTCAAAGTCAAATTGCCCATGTTGCAATACGAATAACCATAAGCTATTCTTTTGCCGCAAATGTTTACAATTAACACCAGAAGGCCGGCTTACTTTAATCAATAAATTATATTATTGCATCAATTGCCTCAATCCAGGACACATGGCGGCCTCTTGTCGCAGCCGTAACTGCATGAAGTGTTCCGAAAGGCACAACAGCCTCCTGCACACAGACCGATTAGCAACAAAAGCAGCAGAGAGTAATCAACCCCATCGATACCTTGCCAAAAGACAGGAGAAGACCTCAGAACTTGACAAATCAACAACATCAGCTACAGCAGTAGCACCAAAGGAGAAGGGATATGTATTTTTGAGCACCGTCACTGTTAATCTAGAAGACAGCGAAGGTACCATTGTAAAATGCCGAGCGTTACTCGACTCCGGATCACAGCTTAACTTCATCACGGAAAAGCTATCTAAAAAATTGAACGTTCCAGATTTCAACGAAACAATGCGAATTCTTGGAATAGGAGGTGGATCACGACAAGCAAACGAGAGAGTTAATCTTCTCCTAAAATCAAGAACATCAAGCTTTGCTGTCAATTTAGAAGCTTTCGTTCTACACCAAATCACTAAAAATCAACCATCCCGACGAATTAATATTGAAGCTTGGAACATTCCAGCCGAGCTCCAACTAGCAGACCCCCACTTCAACCAACCTGAACAGATTGATTTACTAATTGGAGCTGAACTGTACCATCAACTCCTATCAATAGGACAGATAAACATTGGCGAAGACCTACCATTACTACAAAAAAACACAACTAGGCTGGATAATTGCGGGAAAGTGGAGAGGCACGATTCAATCATCGGCTATTTGTGGCATGTGCAACGAAGACGAACTGAAAAACAACATAGAAAAATTCTGGAAGATAGAAGAAGCAAAAGATTCCAGGAAGAGCTACACAAAGGAAGAACGAAAATGCGAAAATCATTTCGCCGAGAACACCACTCGAAATAAAGAAGGACGATTTATAGTTCGACTCCCGTTCAAGGCGCACAGGAGTGAATTGGGCAGTTCCAAGTCCCTTGCTCTTCAGAGATTTGTATCTCTAGAGAAGAGGCTCTCAAAACAAAAGAACCTCAAAGATCAGTAAGGGGCGATTCCTCATAGTAACCAAGTATATCGGCGGTAAACCAAGAATTTCAAACAATAAATGTATTTTCAGATATTTAATATTCTTCCGCAAATCAACAGTTCAAAAATTTATAGTTTCAAACACTTTAATAAATGCCTGAACACAAAAAAAAAAACAAAGTTTAGCGCAAAAAAAAGCGATTCCCTTTGACCCAGAACGTGGCATACACAAGAAATAACTTGTGCAGAAAATCTATTTGATACACCGCTTTGCTACCGTAAACAATTGCGGTTACTATTTTCATACAATCTTCAAAAACAGTAGACACAAACATTCCAACAAACGCCTGTAAAAATAAAAAGAATGGTTACCGCAAAAAAAAGTGATTCCCTTCCCTTTGATGAGAATTTGGCATACACAAAAAATTTCTGATACCGTAAAAATTTGCGGTAACTATTTGCATACAATCTTCAGAGAGAGATAGACGCATACATTCCACTAAAAGCCTGTAAAAATAAAGAGAAGGTTAAGCGCAAAAAAAGCGATTCCCTTCGACGAGAAGGCGGCGACAACGTAGAAGGAGAATACAGAAACAGCAACAGATACACAATTTTAACTCTTAAGCAACTTTCGTGCTCGTAGTCGTAGTGTTTCTACAGGGTTATTCACGAGCGTTGTGCCAAAAAGCTAGAGCGTGTAGGTTGAGTTGAGACAAGAAAAAAATCGTATGGGAGGGGGGGTCTATTCCCCCCCGTTTAGCCAGGAGGGGCAATTTTCTGAAAAATTGACTTATTTTGTTAAAAAAAATATTAAAAATCAACGGCTTCGTTTACAACACCGTGTTATACCTTTTTGGAAAGCCAAAAACTTCTTCTTTCATTTTGTTTTTAAATTAAATTGTTTTAACGAATAGTTCAAAAAACATAAATTTTCAAACTCATAATTTTGAAAAAAATTTTGAAAAAATAATTTTAAAACTAATTTTTTTCAAAATTTTACGTAATTAAGTATAATTTTTGTTCTCAGAATTCAACGCTCCCATTAATCTTTAATCCAACATACTGACCGTATGGCTCTACGACTTTTTATTGCCAAGGTATTCAAAAATAACCGAACCTACTTCTTCACAAAAACAAGAAAACCTAGCCTTACGGGATGGCACAAGTGATCATTTAGCCAATTTTTTCGTGTTTTTGTGAAGAAGTAGGTTCGGTTATTTTTGAATACCTTGGCAACAAAAAGTCGTAGAGCCATACGGTTTTCAGTGTTGGATTAAAGATTAGTGGGAGCGTTGAATTCTGAGAACACAAAATTATACTTAATTACGTAAAATTTTGAAAAAAATTAGTTTTACAATTATTTTTTCAAATTTTTTTTCCAAATTTTGAGTTTGAAAATTTATGTTTTTTAAACTATTCGTTAAAACAATTTAACTTAAAAACGAAATGAAAGAAAAAATGTTTGGCTTTCCAAAAAGGTATAACACGGTGTTGCAAACGAAGCCGTTGATTTTTAATATATTTTTTTACAAAATAAGTCAATTTTTCAGAAAGTTGCCCCTCCCGGCTAAACGGAGGGGAATAGACCCCCCTCCCGGGCATTTGCCCGGGGCGGCAAATTTCAAGGGCGGCAAAATTTGAAAATTGAGGATTATTAAAGCTATGTCTTTCCAAAAAATGTTTACTTGTTTCCTTCTTATTAAGATCATCATGGGAAAAAATATATAAATCAGAAAGAATTTTGATTTTTCTCACACAAGTGTGATGTGTGTGGGGAGCTGAAGTAAATGTAGTCTCTCAACTCTCAAGTAACCGAAGAAACCCACAAAAAATTTTATCCGTCATCAGAAATATATTCATCTTTCCCTACTTTCCCAGTCCCCTCATACATAAATATGTATGTAGGTACAGTAAAACTACTTTATAACGAACTTTCTCATAGCAAATTTCATATTGGTCAACTTCTTCTTAAAAAAATATCCCATATTAAGTTAGGTTCCACCGAATGTATAGATGTATTAAAAATGTACAGTTATCTAGTTTAAGTCCGATGAAGACTAAGGTCTATTGTCAGTGATATGATCAATAAGAATGGAGAACAGTAGCAATTTGAAAAGAGTTTACTTCAGACGAGACGAAAAGCCCTACTATAGTGATAAGAGAACTGCATTTAAGAATTTTTGAAGTTTTATTGAAACAAGTGATAAAACGAAAGGTAATGCAAATTTTTTATTTTCTAAATTGGTATAATAAAATAAAAATCAAAATTTTAAATGCGCAATCAAAAATTGAATATTTTAACAAAAGATATGAATTTCTTTCATTAATTTCTTTTTAATACCAATTTTCTTTGAAAATAAAAATGAAAACGAGGTTTCAAAGCACATATCACATTTCTTTATAACGAATTTTATAATTTTTTAATTTTTTGTTCCCTTGAAGTTTCGCTATAAAGAATTTTTACTAAAGGTATATGTCCGTTAAAAATATAAAGTCGAAGTATTTTATTAATCACTTGAGAAACGCTAGTTAAAACGTTTGTTTGGGGGAAAAAATGAAGTAAGCCATCTGATTTCTTGAACAGTTTTGATTTTTTTTTAGAAAAAAAAAAAAACTTATTTTTGTTCGACAACTAAGGCTCTGCTGTGAACTAAAAAAGAAAAACGCCTTTTATTGCTTTTTATCAGGAAGACAAAATTAAAAATTATTAAATTGTCTTTGAAATAATCAAAAAAAAACTTTATTTTTTTATGAAATTTAAAGTAACAAAGTTATTTCGTTTATAAAAGGCCTTTTGCTTAAAAAATGTCATTGAAATCCTTTAAGTGGCTTAGGAGAAAATCTGATAAGCAAAATTCGGCCCTGTTGGAGTTATTAATCCGTATACATATGAAGAATTTCTCAGACAAATTTATAATAACCAAAACATACATTTTACTCAATTTTTTTTAACAAAATGGTATAAGCCGTTTTTGAGATACCTAAATGAGTTTATCAATAAAAACCCCATGGCAGGTACCGTTAATTTCGGAGCTAGAAAGCTAGGTCCAAAAATCAATCTATCAGATGTTATAATAATACTGTGTTCTGTGTACCAAGATTGCAGCAAATCGGTCCAGCCGTTAAGGGTGTACGGTCCGATACAAACAGACGGGCAGACAGACAGAATTGTCCGACCTATTTTTTCGGCTCCTCTATGATCGTAATGTCATGTTTAATTGTAAAAAAGAAAATTATCGACAATATTACATTCTTGCGGGTCGGAATGAATACCTCCATTTTTCAAAAGTCGGTCAAAAAATGCACCAACAATTTTATAACTTGTTCTCATTGTAAAAGGGCGGCAAATTAAATTTTTGCCCAGGGCGGCGAAAAAGCTGGATCGGGCCCTGCCCCTCCCATACGATTTTTTTCTTGTCCCAACTTAACCTACACGCTCTAGCTTTTTGGCACAACGCTCGTGAATCACCCTGTATATCAATTAGCACGACGACGTACGACGACGCACGTGTTCGCCAACACGAAACGATTATGCTCATAGTCGCTGTTTTGATTTTTCTGTATCTATTATAATGAAGAATATGACAGTCAATAAAGCAAAGGTAAGAAAGAAGAAAATTAAGCACTTAATTTGAACTATGTATCTATATTTTCCTTTTTTGGTGACGGAGAGAGTGGAGGAGGGGAAACGGGAAAGCAAGGCAATATGCGAAATGCGATACCGATGTTTCTGTTTGTTTACTTCAGCGCATCGTTTTGTTCGTGAATAATCGTGAAATAATTGTGATTGTTATTTATTGTTATAATTGTTTATCTTTTATTGTTAGGCAGTGCAAAACCATAATAAAAGTGAGTTTAAAATAAAAAATAATTATGTACTTACATCAATTTCTTCATTTTGAGTATTTAGTACATAATTCCTCTTATTTATGTATAATCAAATCTTAAATAATATATTAAAGCCGATTGTTTACGGTTTTATTTAGATGACAAATTTTCAGTTTTTGACGTTTTTTATGTTTAAGATTTTTAAGACCTTGAAATATGTATTTTAAGTAAACTTAAGAATAGTCATAAAATGAAAACTTACCGTCAAAACAAAGCGGTAAACAAACCAAATATTAAAGATACCTTTAAGATTATGCACATTCTAATTAGATATTCTAATTCGGGTCGCATGTAGGTACTTGCCCATGTCTTCAACAGCGGGGTATTAATATAAAATATTAAGAAACTCAAAAAAGGTTTTGTTCTTAAACTGAAAATTTCAATTGAAAAAGAGTTTTCAAAATTCTTGAAAAATAAATTTGGTATGTCAGTTTGTAGGTTTTTTAAAGATACATGTGAAATCTGGAATTTTGAAAAAAAAGCAAAAGAAAATTTTTAAATCCGTAAAAAAAATTGTATCGTGGTACTCGTATTTTTTTTTCATCGAAAATTTTTGAAAAAATTGAAAAATAAAAAAAAGTGTTATATGAAGAATACGGTATTGTGAAATAAAAAAAAATATTTTTTTTCGTTGATCAATCAAGGAGAACATAGAGAACAAAAAACAAACATTGTCGATTTTTGCTCAGCAAAATTGAATGGCTACTACGGTTAATTTTGACTTAAAAAACAAATAATAATAAAAAAAACATCCGTCATGAATTCGCTAAAAACACTAACTTCTTCTTTTAAGAATTTTTTAAACATTTTATTTAGAAGAAGAAAAAAAATTCTTTACGAAAAAATAGCTCTAAGGATTTTCAAATCTTTTTCTTTTTATAACTTCAATTTAATATTTAAAACAGAATATAAATTGTAATTTCAATTGTGAAAGCAGTTTTTACTTTACCTATACCTATTTAAATTTTCACTAAAAATATTTTTCGAGTTTTTTAATTATTTTGATTTTTGTATTTTAATATTTGTTTTAATTCATAACTGTTGGATATTATGTGTTATTATTTTTTTTTTTTTTTTTTTTTTTAAATATGTAACTTGTTTTGTGGCATCAACTGGACCAATGAATCAAATTATATTGTAAGATGTAATTTATCCATTCTCTATTGTATTCACTCGAACAATATAACAAAACTCTGTAATTCTTGCAGTTGTTTATTAATAATTAATAATTTTCTTTCCCATTTTGAGTTTAACTTTTTGAATTGCTCCTCTCAACGAAAACGATTTGTTTCTTGTCTCGAATCATCCTAAACTACCTTCTCAGGCAGATTACTCTTAATATTTCATATTAAATTATGACTGAAATTGATGTTTGTGGACTCTGCTGCAATAGATAGATACCTTATACCTATAGTAATTATAATTATAGTAATTTTTTCCGATAGAAATTGAAATGGAATCCAATGCTATTCACACTAAAACCATAATTGAACAATTATTAGAAAAACCATTTGGAACAAGATCGTTTTCCGAGAAGCTTTCAATTGTTCAAAATGGTCGTCCATGTCCGAAGCTGTCAGATTTAAAATCAACAACCAAAGACCGTAACAGAGAGTATACTCGAAGCTTTAACGAAAACCAATATTCCCTTTACCAATGGCTAGCTGGTTGCGATAATAAAAAAAAACTGTTTTGTTGGCCTTGTTTGCTTTTTTCTTGTTGCTCTTCTCCGTGGAGTTCATTGGGTGTGAACAATCTCAACAACCTCGCCCATCTTCAAAAAAAAACACAAGCAAAGCGCTTCCCATTTGCAATCTGTTATTAAGTTAGCTTCATTTGGTCAGACAAGAATAGACGAAGCGTTAAGTTCTCAGCTAAGAAACTCGAATACACAACACAACATTCAAGTTAAAAAAAATCGTGAGGTGTTGAAACGTCTCATAGATGTAACCTGCTTTCTTGCAAACCAGGAGTTATCTTTCAGAGGCCACAACGAATCGAAATCATCATTAAATCGAGGCAACTATATTGAGCTCCTCAATGTACTGAAGCAGTATGACCCAGTTTTATCACAACATTTTGAAACGGCAACAGTTTTCAAAGGAACCTCAATGGCTATCCAAAACGACTTAATCAAAGCTGTTGCTGACCTGTTACACGGTGAAATTTACGATAGAATCAGGAAGTCAGAGTTTGTCGCAATTATGCTTGACGAGACTTCTGACATTCAAATGAAATCACAACTTTCTGTAGTATTCCGATACTATTTTAATAAAAAAAAAACATGAAACTTTTGTTGGGTTCATCCACGTAAGCTCTGGACGGACTGCAGAAGATTTGTTCGAAATCGTGAAATCTCTTTTAGAAAAATATGAAATTCAAAATAAACTTGTAGCACAAACTTACGACGGGGCTTCCGTAATGAGTGGGCATTTGAATGGATTTCAGATGAAAGTGAAGACTATTTGTCCAAATGCTGTGTTCATCCATTGTTACGCTCACATCCTGAATTTGGTGATGTCTCAAGGATTAAATAATATCAGAGAGTGCAGGATTTTTTTTAGCACTTTAAATGGAATCGCAACGTTCGCATCACATTCAAGCAAAAGAACCTACGCTTTGAAAGAAGTGTTAAAAAGAAAAATTCCCGCGTTAGCTACGACAAGATGGAGCTTCAGTTCTCGACTTGTGAACATAGTTCATTCGTATATCGAGAATATTCAAGAATATTTCCAAAGCATCCAAGACGACGAAACAAATATTTGGGAAAGCAATGACCGAATGGCTGCATTAGGTTACAGCAAATTTTTGAAAAAATTTGAAACTGTATTTTTTTTGAATGTGTTTTCAAAACTTTTTGCTCATTCGGACGTCCTCTTCAATTCTTTGCAAAATGCAAACATAGATATTGTCTTTTGTACCAACCAGGTTAAAAAAATTAAGCAATTCTTGGAATTGCAAAGAAACCAAGAATTTCCGGAAATGTGGGAATCAACAGTGCTCGTTGTCCCATCAGCAGAGAAGAGACAAAAAAATTATCAATTTGCTTCAACGGAAGTGAAGTATAAGAAAATATTTTTCGAAGTGATTGACAACCTCTTGATGCAAATAAATGAAAGATTTGCATCTTTTGAAAAGATTCAATATTTTGACTTATTGAACGGAAATAAATTAAATAATTTTTCCAAAAATAATAATTTACTTGATCCGTTGATAAAAAATCTCATCGAAAGCTATCCAAATATGTTTGAATTTTCCTTATTAAAAAATGAACATTCGGTGTTTTACGAAAACAAAGACTTTGTTCTGCCAGCGAACTCGAATCTGAACCACTCTAATGAAACATCAAGAACAATTACACCTTTGGATATCTTGCTCTGGGTAGAAGAAAATGTTGCACAGAGTTTTGAACAAATTTATAAGCTGGCAAAGCTTGTTTGTACAATACCTGCTTCAACGGCATCCGTAGAGCGCTCCTTTTCGGCCATAAAAAGAATAAAAACGTACCTTCGAAGTACGCAAGATCAAGAACGCCTTACAAATTTATCACTTCTTTCAATAGAAAAAGAAATATTAAAAGAACTGAAGGACAGCCAAAATTTTCACGATAGAGTTATCGAAAACTTTACAAAATTTGAGACGTGCAGACTTTACTTATCGTTGATTTTTTTTTTACTACTGATTTTATTATTATTTATTATTATTGTAAATATTTATTTAGGTACTACAGTATATTTGTGTACTTTTAGTATTCATTTCATTACTATTTTTTTCATTTCCTAATTCATCTCTTTTACAATTATAAAAATATACGTGCAATGAAATGAATTCTGTGTTCCATTTGTTTTGTTTTGTAATTTATTTTTTTAATTTGTTTTGTGATCCTACATACATCACTCGTTGAATTAATGTCATTGTAATAATTGTGTTATTATTTATTTAATTATTATTTCTTTGTGTACTTTTATTATTTATTTTGTTTTTTTTTACTTTAAGTCATTAATTTTATTAATAATAAAATTAACGTGCAATGTGTAAATTTTGTATTCCTGTTTTGTTTTGTAAAATTATTTTTGTTTGTTTTGCAAACATAAATCGCTTAATATAACTTTTTTTTATTATTATTTATTTCCGTATTTTAGTTTTCATTTAACTCATAATTTTTCACTACATAAAATTAACATTTTTCCTTACTAAAAATTTTATCATAAATTAAAAAAAAACTTTTGAACAACAACAGTTTTGAGTTTTTTTTTATTATTGTTTTAACTTTCCCGAGGGTCGTAGGTAAACCAAGGATGAGGACCAGGAATCGCCACTGATCAGTATACCCAATTCATGACGGAAACGACTTGGACACATGGAACGGATCGACATGAGCAAGATTCATAGTTCCCATTATTTCCTCCCTCATCATTGTGTGTTAAAACCAGATAGCACAACAACAAAGTTAAGAGTTGTTTTTGACGCATCAGCAAAAACAACAAAGAACACATCTCTCAATGATCTATTAGCAACAGCACCTACCATTCAAGATGAACTTTTGACAACACTTCTTCGCTTTCGTGTACCCAGATATGTTTTCACAGCAGATATTGAGAAAATGTATCGACAAATCCTAGTTGATGAAAGTGACCGACAATATCAGCTGGTCTTCTGGAGACAATCCTACCGACGACCTACATGTATACCAGCTCAACACCGTAACTTATGGAACAACATCAGCGCCCTATTTAGCAGTTAAATGCCTCCAAAAATTAGCAATAGAAGGTTCAACCCAATATCCCCTTGATGCAGAGGCTCTAAAAACAAACTTTTACGTAGACGATGTGATGACTGGATCTGATAGTTTAGCTACGACCATTGAAATACGAAATCAACTGAACAGATTGCTACAAACCGCTGAATTAACGCTACGAAAATGGTGTGCCAATCATAAAAGTTTGTTACAGGACATTCCTGCGGCAGATATTGCACTTCAATTGGATCTCGACATAGGCAACGAAACTCACGTTAAAACACTTGGACAAGGATGGCTGCCAAACTCAGACACATTTGTGGTAAACATCAAACTCAACAAAAATCAAAAGATAAACAAAAGGACAGCCTTATCTGACATCGCTCAATTGTTTGATCCCCTCGGATTTTTGGGACCAGTCATAATAACAGCAAAGATCTTTCTTCAAAGACTTTGGACACATGGCTTTGACTGGGACACTCCTCTCCCCAAAGAAATTCAAACAGAGTGGATAAACTACCGTGATAATCTTTACCTTAAATGGTGTTTCAACTGGTGATTCAATCGGGAATTATACATTTATTTCGCCCCAAGGTTGCTCTGTAATAGATTTTTGCATTGTGAAAGGTGATTGGATAGAGTTAATTAATAATTTTGAAGTACACCCTGTAAATTTCTCCAATCATCTGCCAATTATAGTTTCGTGTGAGTACTTCTCCCAAAGTATAGATGACCAATTTGAAAAAATTGTTGACAGTGAAAAATTAAGATGGGTTGAAAAAAAAAAAAATGTTTATAGGCGAAATCTTAATCAAAAATTGGGTTTGGTTCGTTCACCAGACTGTATTGAATCTGCTACAAATTCTGTACTTGAAATAGTAAGGCAATCAGCAGTTGACTTTTTTCATCCCACTCCACAGTTGCCAAAATCGAAATGGTATGATGAGGAGTGTAGGAAATGTAGGAAGAAGTCCTTTGCTTACTTAAAACTTTTCAGACAATTTAATAACGAAACTTACAAGAAACTCTATCTTGAACAAAACAAAATATATAAAGATTTGTGCAGGTCAAAAAAGGAATCGTACTTAAGAAATGCTGCTAAGAAGCTTTTAGTTTCTAAGGACTCCAAGTCATTCTGGAACAATATACGGATTTTGGGAGGACGAAGTAGGTCGTCGGGGCTAAATATAAGTTTAGATCATCTGGCTGCATATTTCGAGAATCTGTTGCTGCCTGATCCTGATCAAAATTGTATTAGTTTTGCTTTGCAAAACATCTCAATACATGAGCTCGATTCGCCTTTTTCAATGTATGAACTACTAACGTCGCTTAACAAAATGAAAAATAATAAGGCTGCGGGGTCAGATGGCATTCCAATTGAGTTCTACAAGAACGCAACTCCTGAGTTTCTTGAAATTGTTTTGAGGCTGTTAAACAAAATGCTTATTGAGGAGACATTTCCAAGCTGTTTTCGTCAGGCGAGTATATCTCCGATCTTTAAAAAAGGTGACCCAAGTCTCCCTGAAAATTACAGGGGCATCTCTGTCCTAAGGTCATTTAGGAAACTTTTTGCTCAAATAATGTACCTTAGACTTGTGGGTTGGGTTGAGAGCAATAACATTATTAGTTGTTTTCAGGCCGGTTTTCGAGCTGGTCTGTCAACAATTGATCAAATTTTTGCTCTCACAAGTATTGCAAGACGTTTTATCGACAAAAAAAAGCCTTTATATACCTTTTTTGTAGACTTCAAAGCTGCCTTTGATACCATTAATAGAAGATCACTTTTATATAAGTTAGCTGCTATTGGTTTATCAACCAAATTTATCCGGGTCTATGAACAGCTTCTATTGAATACGTCAGCAGTGGTGTGCAATGGTAAAAATAAGTCAAAATCATTTAGCTCAGAAACAGGCGTCCCACAAGGATGCGTATTAAGCCCGTTGATGTTCGCACTGTACATCAATGATATTGAAACTCACTTACCGGGAGGTGTCTATTTTGGCGATTTATTTGTAAAGCTTTTACTTTATGCTGATGACCTAGTTATCTTCTCCGATAACCCAGTGACGTTGCAGTTTCAAATAAACAAACTTAAGAAATACTGTGATTCATGGGACCTCAAAATCAATATTGCTAAATCTAAAATAATGATTTTTAAGTCTCAAAACAGATGTGATATAAATGCACCGAACTGGAAGTTAGACGGAACCAATATTGAAGTTGTTAGCGAATTTAAATACCTAGGTTTCATTATCTCCCAAAACTTAAGTATTAAAGCCCATATCAAAGATAAACTTGCGGTTGCGAAAACAGCTATAAATACTATATGGTCAAAAATTTTTTCAAACAACTTTGTGGACCCGACATCAAAGTTCAAGGTTTTTGAAGCAACAATCAACACCTGCTTTTGTTATGGGAATGAAGTATATGGATACGAATTGCTAGAAGAAATCGAATCTATTCAAAGATACTTCTTCAAACGCATTTTTCGGTTACCGTCTAATACTCCCAACTACGCCATCTACGTTGAGTCCGGTCTACCACAAATATATGTTAAAAACTTGAAGGCTAACGCAGACTTCATTACCAAAGTGATGTATAGGCCTAATAGCAACTTACATAAAAAAATATTGCTGATTTCACTCCGTTGTGGGTATTCCCCTTTCAGAAACTGGAATGCACTTGCGGTAACACATAACCTTCGATTTAATTTAAACGCCAACAACAGAGAAGAGTGGAGAAATATGTTTTATGATTGTATTTCTGTGACTGATGAACATATGTATAAAACCCATCTTGATAGAGCCAAGGATTCAACTTCTAGATCTACATACCGTTGTCTAACCCTGAATCTGGGGAGTAGTAATTACTTCAGAGAAGATATCTCAGTCCCAGGCATGAGTTTAATATTTAAGGTACGAACCGAAACTCTTGAGCTTAATCATAGGCCACACAGACCAGACATTAACTCGATCTGTTCTCTCTGTAACCTTAATCAAAATGAGGATGTATATCACTTCCTAGCAATTTGTCCGATCTTACAGGAAATACGTAGACTTCATTTAAACAAAAGTTTCTTGTCTCCAGAAGAATGTTTTAGTCTTTTGAATGGTGAGAGTGGTTGGAAAGTGCTAGTGCGATTTGTTTCTCATGCACTAAATTACAGAAACTCATATCTGAATGTGTTTTGAATATAATGTTCAAGTCTTTTTTCGTTTTAGCTAAACTAAAAGCCCTATAAACCATAAATAATAAAAAAATGAAGATTTAAATCTTTAAAAAAAAATCTATTCTGTGATATTGTAGTTCTTAAATCCTCACATTTATCTATTAAATCTATTATCTATCTGATAAAATTTTTCCGTTTTAGCCAAACTCAAAGCTTAGAGTAATATAACAGATACCAAATCATGGTTTATGTTTCTTCTTGTTATTATTTTAATTTCTTGTAATCAAATTATGTTACCTTTCTTTAAAACTTAATTTTAATATTGCTAAACAATGTACAAAATTATGTTTTTATTTATATACAATAAGAATAATTAATGTTATTTATTTTTAATTAATATATATTTTAATAATTTTGTTTTATCTCTAGAAGTATAAAATTCAGTTAAAATCCGGCAGACGGCTTTCACGCCATGCTTGTAAATTTATTGTCAAATTTATTATGTAACATTTTTAATTGTTAATAAATATTAATCTTAATCTCTTAATCTTAATCTAAGCTATTTACGAGATGTCAAGATTGACCGGCATATATTTGCACATAGGACTCCTGATTCCATAGAAATACATGCCTCTGCAGATGCCTCTGAAAAGGCATACGGGGCAGCTATATATTTACGATCACCCAATAAGGATAAAACAATAACTGTTCGACTCCTCTGTGCCAAATCAAGAGTGGCACCACTTAAAACACTTACGATACCACGATTGGAATTATGTGCTGCAACACTAGCAGCTGAACTAGTCAATCGCATTCGAAAGGACTTACATTTAGAATCATATCAGACACACATATGGACTGATTCAGAGATAGTACTTGGGTGGATAAATTCTACATCATCATCCTTCCACACATTCGTCGCCAACCGCGTAGCATCAATTCAGAAGCTGACAGAAATTCAACAACGGCGGCACGTCCGTTCCAGAGAAAATCCAGCCGATTTACTATCACGTGGAATACCAGCTAAAAAATTAGCAACATGTAATCTGGGGTTTTACGGACCATTCTTTCTCCATGGAGCAGAATCATCATGGCCTCCACCGTATACCAATAAGATCGAATGCGAGGAAGAAAGAAAGGCTACAAAACATGTGCTATCCATTGTCGAACAAATACCCGTCTTCATTAACATAATTGATCACCACAACGACTTCAGGAGGCTGCAACGAATCACCGCCTATGTGCTCCGGGCTTATCACAACATGAAAGTACTAATCAAAAAAGAACTCATATTGAAAAAAGGTGCATTGAGGCCCACAGAACTATAAAAGGCATTGATTGTCATTGTCAAAAACATGCAGAGTGAAGAATTCAACAAGGATATAAAACACCTTCAGCAATTCACTGAAACCCCGAAGGACGGCCCAATTGGAAGCTTAACTCCATTCATAGATGAGGAAGGTATATTAAGAAACGGAGGTCGACTCGAAGCATCATCACTACCATACGAAACAAAACATCTGCTACTTCCATATTCCCACCCATACACAAAACTACTTATGATTTCCATCCACGAAGAAAATCGACATTGTGGACCACAAGCACTGTTAGCAAACACAAGGCAGAAATTTTGGCCCATCAATGGAAAAACCATAGCAAGGTCAGTAGTTCATCAATGCGTCCGATGTCCGATATATAATATATAATATATAATATATAATATATAATATATAATATATAATATATAATATATAATATATAATATATAATATATAATATATAATAATATAATATATAATATATAATATATAATATATAATATATAATATATAATATATAATATATAATATATAATATATAATATATAATATATAATATATAATATATAATATATAATATATAATATATAATATATAATATATAATATATAATATATAATATATAATATATAATATATAATATATAATATATAATATATAATATATAATATATAATATATAATATATAATATATAATATATAATATATATATATAATATATAATATATAATATATAATATATAATATATAATATATAATATATAATATATAATATATAATATATAATATATAATATATATAATATATAATATATAATATATAATATATAATATATAATATATAATACATAATATATAATATATAATATATAATATATAATATATAATATATAATATATAATATATAATATATATAATATATAATATATAATATATAATATATAATATATAATATATAATATATAATATATAAT
>OU696696.1:189653099-189810599 GCA_916050605.2 Platycheirus albimanus
ACACACACACACACACACACACACACACACCACACACACACACACACACACACACACACACACACACACACACACACACACACACACACACACACACACACACACACACACACACACACACACACACACACACACACACACACACACCACACACACACACACACACACACACACACACACACACACACACACACACACACACACACACACACACACACACACACACACACACACACACACACACACACACACACACACACACACACACACACACACACACACACACACACACACACACACACACACACACACACACACACACACACACACACACACACACACACACACACACACACACACACACACACACACACACACACACACACACACACACACACACACACACACACACACACACACACACACACACACACACACACACACACACACACACACACACACACACCCACACACACACACACACACACACACACACACACACACACACACACACACACACACACACACACACACACACACACACACACACACACACACACACACACACACACACACACACACACACACACACACACACACACACACACACACACACACACACACACACACACACACACACACACACACACACACACACACACACACACACACACACACACACACACACACACACACACACACACACACACACACACACACACACACACACACACACACACACACACACACACACACACACACACACACACACACACACACACACACACACACACACACACACACACACACACACACACACACACACACACACACACACACACACACACACACACACACACACACACACACACACACACACACACACACACACACACACACACACACACACACACACACACACACACACACACACACACACACACACACACACACACACACACACACACACACACACACACACACACACACACACACACACACACACACACACACACACACACACACACACACACACACACACACACACACACACACACACACACACACACACACACACACACACACACACACACACACACACACACACACACACACACACACACACACACACACACACACACACACACACACACACACACACACACACACACACACACACACACACACACACACACACACACACACACACACACACACACACACACACACACACACACACACACACACACACACACACACACACACACACACACCACACACACACACACACACACACACACACACACACACACACACACACACACACACACACACACACACACACACACACACACACACACACACACACACACACACACACACCACACACACACACACACACACACACACACACACACACACACACACACACACACACACACACACACACACACACACACACACACACACACACACACACACACACACACACACACACACACACACACACACACACACACACACACACACACACACACACACACACACACACACACACACACACACACACACACACACACCACACACACACACACACACACACACACACACACACACACACACACACACACACCACACACACACACACACACACACACACACACACACACACACACACACACACACACACACACACACACACACACACACACACACACACACACACACACACACACACACACACACACACACACACACACACACACACACACACACACACACACACACACACACACACACACACACACACACACACACACACACACACACACACACACACCACACACACACACACACACACACACACACACACACACACACACACACACACACACACACACACACACACACACACACACACACACACACACACACACACACACACACACACACACACACACACACACACACACACACACACACACACACACACACACACACACACACACACACACACACACACACACACACACACACACTCACACACACACACACACACACACACACACACACACACACACACACACACACACACACACCACACACACACACACACACACACACACACACACACACACACACACACACACACACACACACACACACACACACACACACACACACACACACACACACACACACACACACACACACACACACACACACACACACACACACACACACACACACACACACACACACACACACACACACACACACACACACACACACACACACACACACACACACACACACACACACACACACACACACACACACACACACACACACCACACACACACACACACACACACACACACACACACACACACACACACACACACACACACACACACACACACACACACACACACACACACACACACACACACACACACACACACACACACACACACACACACACACACACACACACACACACACACACACACACACCACACACACACACACACACACACACACACACACACACACACACACACACACACACACACACACACACACACACACACACACACACACACACACACACACACACACACACACACACACACACACACACACACACACACACACACACACACACACACACACACACACACACACACACACACACACACACACACACACACACACACACACACACACACACACACACACACACACACACACACACACACACACACACACACACACACACACACACACACACACACACACACACACACACACACACACACACACACACACACACACACACACACACACACACACACACACACACACACACACACACACACACACACCACACACACACACACACACACACACCACACACACACACACACACACACACACACACACACACACACACACACACACACACACACACACACACACACACACACACACACACACACACACACCACACACACACACACACACACACACACACACACACACACACACACACACACACACACACAACACACACACACACACACACACACACACACACACACACACACACACACACACACACACACACACACACACACACACACACACACACACACACACACACACACACACACACACACACACACACACACACACACACACACACACACACACACACACACACACACACACACACACACACACACACACACACACACACACACACACCACACACACACACACACACACACACACACACACACACACACACACACACACACACACACACACACACACACACACACACACACACACACACACACACACACACACACACACACACACACACACACACACACACACACACCACACACACACACACACACACACACACACACACACACACACACACACACACACACACACACACACACACACACACACACACACACACACACACACACACACACACACACACACACACACACACACACACACACACACACACACACACACACACACACACACACACACACACACACACACACACACACACACACACACACACACACACACACACACACACACACACACACACACACACACACACACACCACACACACACACACACACACACACACACACACACACACACACACACACACACACACACACACACACACACACACACACACACACACACACACACACACACACACACACACACACACACACACACACACACACACACACACACACACACACACACACACACACACACACACACACACCACACACACACACACACACACACACACACACACACACACACACACACACACACACACACACACACACACACCACACACACACACACACACACACACACACACACACACACACACACACACACACACACCACACACACACACACACACACACACACACACACACACACACACACACACACACACACACACACACACACACACACACACACACACACACACACACCACACACACACACACACACACACACACACACACACACACACACACACACACACACACACACACACACACACACCACACACACACACACACACACACACACACACACACACACACACACACACACACACACACACACACACACACACACACACACACACACACACACACACACACACACACACACACACACACACACACACACACACACACACACACACACACACACACACACACACACACACACACACACACACACACACACACACACACACACACACACACACACACACACACACACACACACACACACACACACACACACACACACACACACACACACACACACACACACACACACACACACACACACACACACACACACACACACACACACACACACACACACACACACACACACACACACACACACACACACACACACACACACACACACACACACACACACACACACACACACACACACACACACCACACACACACACACACACACACACACACACACACACACACACACACACACACACACACACACACACACACACACACACACACACACACACACACACACACACACACACACACACACACACACACACACACACACACACACACACACACACACACACACACACACACACACACACACACACACACACACACACACACACACACACACACACACACACACACACACACACACACACACACACACACACACACACACACACACACACACACACACACACACACACACACACACCACACACACACACACACACACACACACACACACACACACACACACACACACACACACACACACACACACACACACACACACACACACACACACACACACACACACACACACACACACACACACACACACCACACACACACACACACACACACACACACACACACACACACACACACACACACACACACACACACACACACACACACACACACACACACACACACACACACACACACACACACACACACACACACACACACACACACACACACACACACACACACACACACACACACACACACACACACACACACCACACACACACACACACACACACACACACACACACACACACACACACACACACACACACACACACACACACACACACACACACACACACACACACACACACACACACACACACACACACACACACACACACACACACACACACACACACACACACACACACACACACACACACACACACACACACACACACACACACACACACACACACACACACACACACACACACACACACACACACACACACACACACACACACACACACACACACACACACACACACACACACACACACACACACACACACACACACACACACACACACACACACACACACACACACACACCACACACACACACACACACACACACACACACACACACACACACACACACACACACACACACACACACACACACACACACACACACACACACACACACACACACACACACACACACACACACACACACACACACACACACACACACACACACACACACACACACACACACACACACACACACACACACACACACACACACACACACACACACACACACACACACACACACACACACACACACACACACACACACACACACACACACACACACACACACACACACACACACACACACACACACACACACACACACACACACACACACACACACACACACACACACACACACACACACACACACACACACACACACACACACACACACACACACACACACACACACACACACACACACACACACACACACACACACACACACACACACACACACACACACACACACACACACACACACACACACACACACACACACACACACACACACACACACACACACACACACACACACACACACACACACACACACACACACACACACACACACACACACACACACACACACACACACACACACACACACACACACACACACACACACACACACACACACACACACACACACACACACACACACACACACACACACACACACACACACACACACACACACACACACACACACACACACACACACACACACACACACACACACACACACACACACACACACACACACACACACACACACACACACACACACACACACACACACACACACACACACACACACACACACACACACACACACACACACACACACACACACACACACACACACACACACACACACACACACACACACACACACACACACACACACACACACACACACACACACACACACACACACACACACACACACACACACACACACACACACACACACACACACACACACACACACACACACACACACACACACACACACACACACACACACACACACACACACACACACACACACACACACACACACACACACACACACACACACACACACACACACACACACACACACACACACACACACACACACACACACACACACACACACACACACACACACACACACACACACACACACACACACACACACACACACACACACACACACACACACACACACACACACACACACACACACACACACACACACACACACACACACACACACACACACACACACACACACACACACACACACACACACACACACACACACACACACACACACACACACACACACACACACACACACACACACACACACACACACACACACACACACACACACACACACACACACACACACACACACACACACACACACACACACACACACACACACACACACACACACACACACACACACACACACACACACACACACACACACACACACACACACACACACACACACACACACACACACACACACACACACACACACACACACACACACACACACACACACACACACACACACACACACACACACACACACACACACACACACACACACACACACACACACACACACACACACACACACACACACACACACACACACACACACACACACACACACACACACACACACACACACACACACACACACACACACACACACACACACACACACACACACACACACACACACACACACACACACACACACACACACACACACACACACACACACACACACACACACACACACACACACACACACACACACACACACACACACACACACACACACACACACACACACACACACACACACACACACACACACACACACACACACACACACACACACACACACACACACACACACACACACACACACACACACACACACACACACACACACACACACACACACACACACACACACACACACACACACACACACACACACACACACACACACACACACACACACACACACACACACACACACACACACACACACACACACACACACACACACACACACACACACACACACACACACACACACACACACACACACACACACACACACACACACACACACACACACACACACACACACACACACACACACACACCACACACACACACACACACACACACACACACACACACACACACACACACACACACACACACACACACACACACACACACACACACACACACACACACACACACACACACACACACACACACACACACACACACACACACACACACACACACACACACACACACACACACACACACACACACACACACACACACACACACACACACACACACACACACACACACACACACACACACACACACACACACACACACACACACACACACACACACACACACACACACACACACACACACACACACACACACACACACACACACACACACACACACACACACACACACACACACACACACACACACACACACACACACACACACACACACACACACACACACACACACACACACACACACACACACACACACACACACACACACACACACACACACACACACACACACACACACACACACACACACACACACACACACACACACACACACACACACACACACACACACACACACACACACACACACACACACACACACACACACACACACACACACACACACACACACACACACACACACACACACACACACACACACACACACACCACACACACACACACACACACACACACACACACACACACACACACACACACACACACACACACACACACACACACACACACACACACACACACACACACACACACACACACACACACACACACACACACACACACACACACACACACACACACACACACACACACACACACACACACACACACACACACACACACACACACACACACACACACACACACACACACACACACACACACACACACACACACACACACACACACACACACACACACACACACACACACACACACACACACACACACACACACACACACACACACACACACACACACACACACACACACACACACACACACACACACACACACACACACACACACACACACACACACACACACACACACACACACACACACACACACACACACACACACACACACACACACACACACACACACACACACACACACACACACACACACACACACACACACACACACACACACACACACACACACACACACACACACACACACACACACACACACACACACACACACACACACACACACACACACACACACACACACACACACACACACACACACACACACACACACACACACACACACACACACACACACACACACACACACACACACACACACACACACACACACACACACACACACACACACACACACACACACACACACACACACACACACACACACACACACACACACACACACACACACACACACACACACACACACACACACACACACACACACACACACACACACACACACACACACACACACACACACACACACACACACACACACACACACACACACACACACACACACACACACACACACACACACACACACACACACACACACACACACACACACACACACACACACACACACACACACACACACACACACACACACACACACACACACACACACACACACACACACACACACACACACACACACACACACACACACACACACACACACACACACACACACACACACACACACACACACACACACACACACACACACACACACACACACACACACACAGGAGAGGAATACTACTACCCAACAAAATCCTTCGGGCTCGGGAAGGGATGCCCCGGGTGCTGATGGAGCCGTGACTTTCGGTTCCACCGGCAAAATGGGTAAACTTTCTTCGAGCTCGATGGGGATTCCCCCCTGTGACGGTGGGATTGTGACTTACAGTACCACCGCCGTAGGGAGGAATGTAACCTACTCACGGAGAGAGAGACGGAACGCGGAGAGAATAGTGAAGACGCTAGGTGACTTACCAGTGTCTGATCTTGACTCGAAACAATCTAACAAACTCGTGTGGGCGAGAAATATTTTAAAATGCGGAGACTCAACGTCAAAGCGCCAGCGATCCTTTTAGGGAGCCGGTCCGGAACCCAAAAGACCAAAGACCAACTCCAATACTCTTTCCAATATCAGGAAAGATCTATCCTTTAGTGACGTACAAAAGGATAAAACCATTTTAGTGGTGATTGATAGGAGTAATGTAGATGGCATGATATCCTTCGATCGGTGGACGACGGTCTTGAACAAGTTTCAGGCTTCCTACTGGACCCTCATGATGGAAAATCCAGGTGAACCTGCCATATTTGATGATGCCGGGTGGTACCAGGGGCGCGTCAAGCTCGCCGATGGTCGGAGGTCGTGCGATCTATATATGCTCGCTATCAGTAGGTTGGAGGGACTCTGGCCTGGTGCTAAGCTCGAGAATGTGGCAAGAGAAGACATTCCTTGCAGACCAAGGGCTCGTACCAGATTACCAGCTGAACTCTCCGACAAAGAAATCATCCTTAAAATGCTACAATATGATAACCCATCCATGCCTACTCATGACTGGAAAGTCGCCAAGCTGGAGGATCCCTAGGGTCCTTATAGATCGGCTATTATAGTCATAAGTCATCAATAGGGATTCACTGGCTCCACTAGCGTCGACCAAAGGGGTGATTAGGTTTGGATGGTCTACCATTACACTGAAAGTGTATAGGAAAGACGAAGAAAGTACTAGACTAGCACCCCCAACATCGGAGAACATACCCGCAGTGGAGGAACCTGTTGGCGTCATCAACCTTCCAGTAAAGGAAATAGATGCACCCAGCACTCCTTCTGTCACTCCGACATGGAGACTGAAGACTACAATAACGAAGATTTTCTTTTAAGGTCATCCTTGGAGTCAGACTCAGAGGATGACCTCAATAGCACTGTGAGAGGAGGTGGTCTGGTAAACTGCAACCGAGATGGTTCAGCTACTCCAGATTAACCTCCAACACTCCAAACTGGCTTCGGCCTCCCTTCTTCTCCGACTTGAAACATAAGGGGAAGATATTGTCCTGATCCAGGAACCATGGATTGTCAAATCTTCTGTTCGTGGACTCAGGACCCTTGGGTACTACTTGCTGTATGCATTGGATAAAGGTGATCCACGATCTTGCATATTAGTGAGAAGTAATATTAATGTAATTTTACACCCTGATTACAGCGATCGGGACGTTACCACAGTCAGATTGCAGGCCAACAAAGGCGTATACTGCCTTGCCTCAGCATATCTTGGCCACGACCATCTCGGCCCTCTCCCCAGCGACATGCTAAGGAGAATTACAGAGAAAAAAGAGCGGCTAAATATATGCCTCCTAATTGGATGTGACGCCAACGCACACCATACAGTCTGGGGGATTACAAATATAAATGATAGAGGTGAGTCTCTTTTTTATTATATTCTTAGTACTAACCTAATCGCAACCAATACTGGGAATGAACCAACATTCATAACCAGAAACAGACAAGAACTCTTGGACATAACTCTTGTCTCCGATTCGATTCATCATAGGATCGCGAATTGGGGGGTGTCCAATGGGATCAACCAATAATAAAACTAGCAAACTTGGTCTGATCACAAGGAAAAAACTGAAATGGGCCATCAACAGCTTCAATCCAAATAAATCTGCTGGACCTGACGGTATAATACCAGCAGAGCTTCAGCAGTCTACGGATATTATTATCCCTATCCTGGAAGTAGTACTGAACGGATGTTTATAGTTGAAGTACATTCCATCATTATGGAGGGAAGTAAAAGTTGTGTTCATTCCCAAAGCGAGAAAATGTTCCCAAGTGTATCCAAAAGACCTCAGACCTATAAGTCTATCATCATTCTTTCTTAAAACTTTAGAACTTCTGATTGATATCCATTTGCGGAATGCCATAGACCCAACTCTAGTGTCTACAGCACAACACGCTTACTGCAAAGGAAAATCGGTAGATACTGCCTTACATACCTTAGTAAGCGCTATCGAATATTCCCTTCATCAGTATACTCTGGTAGCATTCCTTGACATCGAGGGTGTTTTTAACAACGTCAGTAACCAGGCAATCACAACGGCACTAGACAATCTTGAAGTGGACAGATCCCTGAGTGAGCTAATAAATCTTATGCTAAAAAGTAGGCTAATGAACTTAACCCTAGGAGGTCAGCATAGGTACACTACAAGGTGGAGTCCTATCCCCTCTTCTATGGAACTTAGTTGTCAATGGACTTCTAGTTGACCTGGAAGCAGAGGGGTTCAAAGTGATTGCATACGCTGATGATGTCACCATTGCGATATCGGGAAAATATGCTCAAATTCTTATTGAGCTAATGCAAACAGCTCTTAACAAGCTTCTTAAATGGACAGGAAGATGTGGGCTAGGAGTAAACCCTCACAAAACTGAACTGGTCCTCTTCACAAGAAAATATAAAATTCCACAATTAAATGCTCCATCCATCAATGGAACTCCACTAATTTTCTAAAATGAAGCTAAATATCTAGGCCTCGTTCTGGATAGGAAGGTCACTTGGAAACCCAACATTCAGGAAAGAGTAAAAAAGTCCACGGTGGCTCTCTTTTCTTGCAAGAAAGCAAAAGGGAATAAATGGGGTTTATCCCCACATATTACCCACTGGCTATATACACCGGTCCTAAGACCGATACTCACTTATGGGATAACAGTATGGTGGACTGCTTTGGATAGTGTCCTACCGGGACCACCTAAGCAAAGTCCAAAGATCAGCGTGTCTATGTGTCATTGGAGCTCTGCGTACAACACCTTCAGCTGCCTTAGACATTCTTCTTAATCTTACATCTCTCGACATTTTTAGTGAACAAATGGCCGCGAGTACAGCAATCCGTCTCAGAGCCACCTCTCAATGGACCAATAACTCAATTGGACACACTATTATTCTGAATTCATTCAGAACAATTCCAAGTCACTCCAACTACACCATACCCCAACTGGTTTTTGAAAACAATTTCCAAGTCTCCATTCCATCACGGTCTGATTGGGACGAAGGATATTTCTCGAGATGATTCGATTCATTTCTACACTGATGGTTCAAAAACCGAAGACGGGGTTGGGGGCGGTGTGTACTCAGAAGAACTAGATCTAAGTCTCTCTTTCCGACTCCCTAACTATTGTAGCGTGTTCCAAGCGGAACTTCTGGCGACAAAAGAGGTTCTATCCTGGCTCAAGGAAAACGTGATATCCACGTCGAATATTCGTATCTTCTCAGACAGCCAAGCAGCAGCAGAACTCTGCAACAGTCCGCAACTGTCGCTCATCTCTCGTGGAGATAGCAGAACAGTTTAACATTCACCTTTTTTGGGTGCCGGGGCATAGAGATATTCCAGGAAACTGCAAGGCCGATGAACTCGCCAGAAATGGAACTACTGCACCACTTTCACCCAACAGGAGGAATATTGGAATACCTATCGCTACATGTAAACTCAAGCTAAAACACGATGCCATGAACGAAACAAATCTAAGGTGGTCAAACTTGATCACCTGTCAGGCGATAAAACAGATCTGGCCAAAACTAGATCCAAAACGTTCCAAATGATTGTTGTCTCTTGGTAGATCTCACGTTAGCTCCTTAATCGGTGTCATAACTGGACACTGTCTTATAGGCAGACATGCCATTAGACTCGGTGTCTTCTCGAACGACTTCTGCAGAAGTTGCTTGAACGAAGAAGAAGAAGAGACCATACCTCATCTTCTTTGTTCATGCCCTGCTCTCTCACAAAGACGAAAATTACATTTGGGAGAATTCTCCTCCAACGATACTAATGATCTAACTCAAGCAGACATACACTGTCTCCATCGCTTTATTAAAAGTTCCAAAGTTTTAAAATAAATAAATAGTGAGGTAATGCTTTACTATATATGTGGTATCACAATGGACCTAGTATCTGGTCTAAGTGTGTCAGTCGTTGACTGACAGCCACTTTAACCTAACCTAACCTAACCATAGGTAAGTTAAATGTTGATGTTGTTCTAACATCATCATTTCATAAAATTGATCACCGCTTTCATTTGCAATCTTCAGATCAACTACTTGTGATTCTGGATCATAATGGTAATTGTCACCTGTCCCTTTGCACCACAATGGTTTAATTTCACCCGTAGCACCGATTTTGTTTGCAATTTTTTTGTCCAGCAAAGTACCAGTACTGCCCGCATCAATAAAAGTAAAAGTGGTTTCCGTTGACTTTTCACCTCTGACTTGAACAGGAATCATTTTAAGCAGCACATTTCCGAATGCCTCCTTTTCGTTTGTACACGCAGAAACTTCTGGAACTATGTCGTTGAGAAAAGGTTCAGAAATGTTAAGCCGAAGAGGGTGATGAAATCGTGTGCAACCATTTGTATTGCATGGTTGCCATTTGCGGCACTGAGAAGCATGGAATTTGAGGCAACAGAAACATGCTTTGGCCTGTTTTGGCAGTTCCCAGCGCTTCTTCACTTCCGCCTTCTGAAAACAGCACATTTGTCAAGGCCATGAAGATCTCGATGACACAATTTATATAAGGATTCATTATTCTGCTTCGGCTTTGGGACTTGATGCATTGGAACTTGATACATTGGCACAGAGGCATTGCAGTGTTAAGCTCTATGAGAAAACTTTTTGCTAAGATCTTATACATCCGGCTCTCGAAATGGGTGGAAGATAATAACATAATCAGCTGTTTTCAAGCTGGTTTTCGGGCAAACCTTTTCACAGTGGACCAAACCTTTCCACAGTAGACCAAATCTTTGCACTCACTAGCATTGTAAGAAAATTTATGGACAAAAAAAACCCTTTTATGCCATTTTTATTGATTTCAAAGCCGCTTTTGATACTATTAATATAAGATCACTGTTATATAAGCTAGGAATGATTGGAGTCTCTACAAAATTCATTCGGATTTATGAACAACTCCTATTAAATATGTCTGCGATGGTGTGTAGTGGGAAAAGTCAATCACAACCTTTTAGATCGGAAACAGGTGTACCACAGGGTTGCGTTTAAGGCCCTTTAATGTTTTCACTGTATATTAACGACATAGATAATCATATACCTGGAGAAATTTTCTTTGGAGATATTCATATAAGCCTCTTGTTATATGCTGATGACCTCGTTATTCTAACTGATAATCCAGTGACGCTACAGCTTCAAACTAATAAACTAAAAACTTTTTTTGACACATGGATCTTAAAATAAATGTTACAAAAACAAAAATCATGTTTTTAAATCCCAATCTAATGCTTCTATTCGAAACTGGGTTTTGGACGGGTCCAATATAGAAGTGAGATCAAGTATCTTGGATTTGTCTTCTCTCACAACTTAGGTATTAGAAGTCATATTAATCAAAAAATCACTGTTGCTAAAACAGCAATTAACATGATAAGGTCGTCATTTTTTTTTGAAGTCCTATGTAGATCCAATATCTTAATATAAAGCTTTCAACGCTACGATAAACAGTTGTTTCTCATATGGTAACGAAGTTTACGGGTATCAGCGAATGGAAGAGTTCGCTAGGATACAAACATACTTTTTTAAACGTATTTTTAGATTACCGTCGAACACCCCCAACTATGTTTTTTTTTGTGGAGTCAGGTTTACCGCCAATCTTCTTAAAAAATCTTAAAACCAACGCAGACTATTTGGTCAGAGTTATGCAAAGACCCGATAACAATTTACAAAAGAGAATAGAATAAAAGAGGTACATGAATTCAAACGAATTCCCCTAAAAATAGAATTCACAGTGTATTCATGCTGTAATTTTATCAAATGTCGGTAATCATCGACCAAAATTTTGCGTCTTAGAAGAGTACAACAGCATCTAACTGATGAGCCCAACTGTTGTACCTGGGCTAAACGCATTTGGACTAAAGGTCACTTTACTTTTATTTTGAATTTCAGTTCAATAAAGTCCACTAAAAACAAAAACTACTTCGTTAACTGCGCCTAGACCACGGGTGTATATATATATTTATATATGTATAGTTTAAGGTGCATTAATTCAAACGAATTCTTCTAAAAATAGAATTCACAGTGTATTCATGCTGTAATTTTATCAAATGTCGGTAATCATCGACGATGATTTTGCGTCTTAGAAGGGTACAACAGCATCTAACTGATGAGCCCAACTGTTGTACCTGGGCGAAACGCATTTGGACTAAAGGTCACTAAACTTTTATTTTGTCAGTATACTCCAAAGCTGATTCCACATTTTGGACAGCACAATTGAAATCCTTTGAAGCTTTCTATGGAGTTTGCAAATTTAACTTTTTGAGCAGTTGCACCAAGTTCTTGAGGGACATGCTCCGACTCCTCGTAGTATTTGTCTAGTATCGATATTATTTTAGTGTGGTCTTTAGTTGATATCAGCAGCAACTCCACATTTTTTCGTGATGCGCCCTTTAAGCACCTATCTAACCGGATGACGTTAACTTCACTCGTAAAATCACATTCATTTGAAGCTATGTTAAAGTAACTTACAAACTAACTTGGTGGCGGGTTTACTTGTAGGTGTAAACTCACACTGAATGTATTACTGACTGAGCACAATGGTGTAGCTGCAGTAGTAGCACGTAGCAATATCAATGTTAAATATACGTAAATCGTATTACACTAAGTAGCATACACGAATGTGGTACTGAACTCAAACAAAAATCGTGTCTGCCATTTCGTTTGATCTTGTTTTTGACTTATATTTCAGCTACTTTCTGTGCTGCAGCTGCAACTTCACACTGTAATTGCTACGTACTACTGTTGCAGGTACACCATTCTGCTCAGGCAGTTAGTTAGAAAACTTCATGAGAGTAAAATAAAAGTAACTTGGTAACGCGTATGGAAATTTAGCATCGAGAATTGGGTTCCGTGTGTAAACGTTGGCGTTTATATTCTAACCAATTTTAAAAATTCATCCTTAATTTTGAAACATATGGGCTGTGAAATAGCAATCTAAAGAATAAACATCGATCACTTTTCCATTGAGATTAATCGCCTTCTTGCGCATTGCTTCCTTAAAAAATGTTAAGTGTGTTTTCTCCATTGTAGCATCTTCAAACACGATTTCTGAATGTTTATTTTTGTTGCCCCTTCATTTTCAGAAGATGTGGATGTAGAAATCCGACTCGTTGTTGTTTCACACGGACAATGAATACAATACAAAAGAGACCACGAAAATCGAGGCTATTGGAGGATGGAACGTAGGAAAGATTGGACTCTTTATATATATCCTCTTTGGACTTGAGTCACTACTTGTTCCTCTTTTAGTTCTCGGTGTCATGGATTTTACTTTTCGTACAGTAAGAGCTGAAACTGCTTATTTTTATTTTTTTCTTGCCATCAAAAAGTTTGGCTTCTGCGTGTAGTACATTTGTCGACCTCTGTGTTTTTGCAATCTCTGAGTTGATCGCAGCGATCTCATTTTCTGTTCCTGTCGATTGAATAACGATAATTTTGCTGACTTATTCCGCTGCTTCGTTTTCCTTTTCGTTTATTTTCTTATGCAGCTGTAGACTTTGTGCATCGATAATTTCCACCTTCTTACACAATTCGATCTGTTCCTCGAACAATGATTTTTTTGAAGTTCCTTTGGCAAATATTGCACTATTTGCGATGCCATTTCGATGCTTATTGCATTTTCTGCAAGCTCGATTCCCAGGAACAATCCGACATGATGTAGTGCGTTCGGACTCAATTGATTAGTCACAAAGTCTATATGAGTTTCTTTGTCATGCAGATGTAGTCCAGATATTTTCTGATTTTTCTTTTTATAATGTTTTCATTTACAAACCCTTTGAAAAGAATCAGATAAAGATCTTTTAAATCGGCAGCTTTGGCTTTCTCGATCTTATTTTGCACTGATTTATCCCACCAAATCGAATTTTTTTTCATATTCATAACATTATAAAACCGACTTAAATTAAAATTAAAACATAACTAGAGATATATCTGCTTAAAAATTGTTGATATTCAAACAAATTCTTTTTTTTTTTAATAAAAATTATACATATACATAATTTATAATTGAGTTATTAAAACGCACTAAAAAAATGATTTCTTCCTGTTCGTGAGAGCAGGGCAACAAAAATAAAATATCCGTTTTTATTTCTTTGATATATTTTTTATTGAAGCCTCAGATCCCTTACCGTTGGTCGGGGGAAATCTTTGGCTGTAAGTGATCGTCTTAAAACTGAGAGTATGCTTTGTCAAGCAAACCCTTTTATAATACATTGTTGCTTATGCAGCAGAATAGTTCTTTTGACTGCTTAAGATTATCTTGTTTATGGTTAGATACTTAAATGCTTATGCAGCAGAGCTGCTTATAGATTTCAGTGTTTCTTATCTTCGATCGTATTATTTTCGATTGAATTTAAAGTCTAATTCTTTTTCTGTGGGCGCACAAGCGATCTGTGATATAACACCTCCCCCCAAAGATTCTTCTATGGGTTGGAAAGCGACTCTTGGAAGATTTACATTTATTTTAGTTTGGTCCTTTTTAAATTTCAAAATTATGTATATAATGATTAATAAAATTACTATTGCAATTATAAGGTATAAAGTTGTTTTTGTTTCTTTGTGGGCTAGTTTAAGTTCTTTAATCTCTTTTATATTTTCTATGTTTTGGAAATTAATTTTTTCAAAAGTTATTTCATTTATTTTGGTGTAATTAATATTTAATATAGTATTTGGTAACAATATTTCGTTTTTATATTCCATTCGCTTATAGGTTTTATTTTTTATTTCTACGTAACAATTTTCTAAAGAAATCAAATAATTTCCTTTTATTGTTATTTCTTGGCTATTACAATTGTGATTAATTTTTTCAATCTTAGAATTAATAATTATAATATTGTTGTTTCCTATTTCTAATACATCTTCATTATGATTTTCAACTAGATTACATTTCATTTTATTTTCATAAATATGTGTTATACAATTATCATTTATTGATTTCAAATATTTCTTAAGATTAGTGTTATTATAGATTTCTTTTCCTTTTGCTAAATACATGTTTTGATTTATTTTGAGTTGGAAGTTCTTATCAACATTTGGTATTGGTTTTACATATATTTTTTCGTAAACTTCATCGGAAAAGTTTGGAATTTCTATGATAAAAATTATGTTTTTATTATAAAAAGCTAGGTTAAGTTTTATGTATTCAAGAGTTTCTAACCTGATGTTGTTTTTACTTATTTCTTTTTCCGTTAATATATCTCTACTTAGGACTCCTAGCTTTGAAGTTAATATGATATCTTTTATTTTTTCAATATCATTTAAGATGTATCTAATATTTTCTTTTATTTCTATTTCGAGTTTAAACTTATGGAAGTCTCTTTCTAAATCTTCGTGAGCGTTGTTAAAATTCTTTATGGTTTCAGATATCTGGTTGGCTTTGGAATTAAAGGTTTCTGTAAGGGTTTTAATCTGATTGTTGAAATGGTCGTTTATTTTTATTTGTTGAGTGTGTAATTGAGTTATGGGTATTTGTTTCAATAATTTTAATTTGTTTTTCAATTTCTAGACGATCGTCGTCGTCCATTGTTCCGTATAGGAATTTCATTCCTGAACCTATTATATTTAACAGTCCTCTTTTATGCCTTTGATGGGGAATTATAGTTTCAAATTCTTTCCTGCAGTGATTCATCATATTTATAATTTCTTGATTATGCTCTGACAACTTGTTTACATCATTTTCTAGTATTGGAAGTTTCTTAACGTTATTTTCTAATAATTTTATATTCTGTTCGTAATTAGTTAAGTTTATTATATGAAGAATTTTAGTGTAGTTGTCTATAATCTTCTGTTCTCCTAATTGTAATATTATAAAACCGTTACCGTGGTTTAAGTTTGTTATTTGTAATTCCTGTGTTTTTATTGTTAAAATGAAAGTTGTGAAAATTATTATTTTAATTAATGTCTTCATTTGTTGTTCCCATAGTTGCTTGGTTGGAAACATTCGTTTCGGTTGTTGAATTAGACCTGAAATCAAGGATTTCATTCTTAAATTTTTTTTCTTTATGAAACTGATCTTTATGGAGAATACGATTTGCTTGTTTTTTAAAGGGGTTTCCTTCTTCTATTGTATATTTTTTGTTACATTTATTAATTACTTTAGCTTTTTTATATTTAGGGGTAATTTTATTTTTTATTCTATCTTGTGCCGTTGTTTTAATAAAATCTTCATTTATATCAGTATCTTTCCTATTTTCATTTATTTTATTCAATATTTTTTCTTTTGAGTTTTCTATTTGTTTGTAGATGACTTCATTATTTAATTTATTTAAATGAATGTCGATAGGTTTTTCTTTTGTTGTTAAGTGTATTGTTTTATTATAGATTGAGAGAGTTTTTATAACTTCGTCTATTAATGGGAAAGGATCATATGTTTTTTCTACTTGAGTTAAAATTCTGAGGTGTTCGTTTAAGGTACTATGAAATCTCTCTATATCTGAATTACCGGTGTGTCTATTAGCTGTACTGTAATGTACGTCTATGTTGCTATTGGACAAAAAGTTTTTTAATGTTTCTGCAACAAAAGCGTTTTCGTTATCTAAGGTTACTATTTTTGGGTTAGCCATATACGAGAATATTTTAGTCATGGCGTTAATAACATCAATATAAGTTTTATTTTTGATTCGTTCAATCGCTGCGTATTTAGAAAATTTATCAATACACGTAAGGTATTTCCTATTTTTATCTCTGTACCATATATCTAGGTGATAGTGTTCATGTGGATCTTTGGGTGTTTCCGTTTTTTCGTAAGGTAGCTTTAATGGATGTCTTTCTATTTTCGTCATACAGAAGTTGCATTGGTTTATTATTTTATTAATTAATTCCTTAAAATTCGGGATATAATATTCTCTGATAAGTTCTAAATAAAGTTTATCAATTCCTAAATGATTAAATTCTTTGTGTGTTTTAAGTATAGTTTCATATGCATCTTTTATATTTAAATCTTTTAGTAATTTTGTACTTCTAAATAATATATTCTTTTTCATTTTATTTTCTTGGATCCATACTTTCTGAAATTCGTTAAATTGTTCGTTTGCAATGTATATAGCATTTGTGATATTTGTATCAACTTCATTTATTATTTGTAAATATAATTTTTCATTGGGGTTTAAACATTTAAATGTTATTCTCCTTTTACCAACATGCGGGAATGAAATTGTTTGATCACCATTTACGCTGGAATCAAGGACAATTTGTCTCTTAAAATAGTTGAGAGGTTTTTCGCTAAAAGGTATGAAAAGAGAATTATCTTCTTCTGCACTATGATTGGTTCTTAAATCTTCTTCTTCTAATATATTTAGTTTTGGTTCATTAATTTTAATCCTTGAAAGGGCATCTGCCACTTTATTTTCTTTTCCTTGAATAAACTCAATTTTGAAGTCATATTCTTCAAGCCGTATTTTCCACCGTTGTAATTTGGAATTAGGTTCTTTTAAAGTACTTAGCCATACTAATGGCCTGTGGTCTGTTCTGATTGTGAATTTTCTTCCGTACAGATAGTGTCGGAATTGGGTTGTTGCCCACACAATAGCTAAAAGCTTTTTTTCTATTGTGGAATAATTTTGTTCATGTTTATTTAATGTTCTTGATGCAAAACATAATGGACCATGTGATTGACTAAGGACTGCACCTACAGCAAAATTCGATGCATCGGTAGTCAATATGAAATCTTTTGAAAAGTCAGGGTGTCTGTTTATTATGTTATCGGTCATCATGGTTTTTAATTTTAAAAATGCGTTCTTGTAACTTTCTTCATTTATGTTTATTTTAGCATTCTTCTTCAAACAGAGTGTAAATGGTTTTATGATTTTAGCGTAATCCTGAATGAATTTACGATAGTACCCTGTAAGTCCAAGGAATGATTGAATTTCCTTCACTGTAGTGGGGATTGGAAAATTTTGAATTGCTAGTAGTTTTTTGGGATTTGGTTTAATACCATTAGGAGTAATAACATGACCAAGAAATTCGGTTTCATGTCTCATGAATTCTGATTTATTGAGAGATACTTTCAGATTAGCTTTTCTTAAAACGTTTAGTATTAATTTTATGTGTTGACTATGTTCTTGTAAATTTGTAGAGAAAATTATTATATCATCTAAATATACGTAACAAATTTTACTAATGTAATCTTTTAAGACTTCATTCATTAATCGTTGAAAGGTCGCGGGGGCATTTTTAAGTCCGAATGGCATTCGTAGAAATTGATAATGTCCAGAAAGTGTACTAAATGCCGTTTTTTCACGATCGTTTTCTTCTATTTCGATTTGATAGAATCCTTTAGTCAAGTCTAAAGTACTAAAATAATTGCAATGCCCAAGCTTGTCGAGTATTGCTTCAATGTTAGGGATTGGGAATTTATCCTCTTTAGTTTTGAGGTTTAATTTGCGATAATCGATAACGATTCTCCATTCTTTGTTTCCGCTGTGATCTTCCTTTTTAGGGACTATCCAGATTGGAGCGTTATATGGGGATGTTGAAGGCTCGATAATTTTTTGTTCCAACATTTCCTTAATTTGACGATTAACTTCTTGTTTGTGAATCTCTGGGTATCTATAAATTCTAGTATATATAGGTGAATTATCGTCAGTTGGTATTTTATGTTTGACATAATTGGTGAATGTCAAATCATCACCTTTATTATAAAAAGCTTGGTTCATTTGATTGATGATTTTAAATAACTCAGATTTTTCTTCGTTATTTAAATGATCTGTGCGTAACTCGTTGGTAAAATCTGGTATTTTAAGATCTTCTTCAATGTTATTCATATAATTTACCATATTTTCATATTCAGTTTCTTCATTTTTATCAAAGAAGAGTGGGAATGGTAGTTCATTTATTATTAATAATTTTTCTTTGTAAAGTATTTTTGCATTATTTGGGATTAATATATTATTACCTAACAAACCATTGTATTCATCAGAAAATTTATAAATTTGAAATTCAGCGTTTTGTAAGATAGGTATAGCAAATTTGTCTTTTGGAAAAATTGCGTCTTTAAAAATAGTTATGGGACTACCTGCGGTTCTAATTGTCAGTGGGGTAAATCTTGTTTTTAAATATTGTGGTGGAGTATCTTCTTCATTTATTATACTGTTCGTTGCACCAGTATCGATTAACAATCTGATAGACGTATTTTCTTTTGTTAGTTTGATATAGGGTAAACCCTGTTTCGTGTCTCCGAGGCTGCATATTGAAAATTTACATCATTGGCTTTAGATTCTTGTTCAATATAATTGTTTTTAGGAGGATTGTTTCGTCGGATTTGAGATGAGCCAGGATCTATATCCATTGGTTCAAATTGTTGAGGGTATTGCTTATAATGTTGCCTGTTTTCATTAGGTCTTTGGTAGTTTGGATTGTATTGCCTCTGGTTGGAGTAATTAGAATTAAAGTTATTTTGGGGGTTGTATGGCTTTGGTTGCCAGTGATTTCTAAATGGGTTCTGATTATTGTTTCTAGGGTTAAAATTATGTCCGCTATTTATATTTTGTTTAAAATTATTATTTGTATGTCTAACTTCCTTTTTGTCATTTGAAATATTCAAGTCAGGACTGCGACTGACAAAACCTGCCTGTGACAATTCGTGGAGGGCTAACTCCATGGTAGAAGGTTTTAAAGAGTATAAAATAGTTCTCATGTGAATTGGTAATTTTTCCTTGAATATATTTAAAGCCGTATTGTTATTTCTAGGAATATCTAAATGATTGTTTTCTTGTAGGCACTTTTGGTTAAGTAATGAGAGTGTTTTTTGAATATAATTATAATACTTGAGGACATCTCCTCTAAATTGCGAGTTTCTAAGGTCATCGTATAATTGATAGCTGTTTTTAAAACCGCCAAAATTTTCTAATAACATAGCTTTTATATCACTCCATTTAGTTATATGGGTGTGAATTTCAATTGCCTGTCTGGCGCGACCTATAAACTTTGATTTAAGTAGGTTGACACACATTTTTTGACCCTGCTCATTATAAGTTAGTAGGGTAGGAATTATATCGTCGACGTTGCTAATAAAGATCGGCAGGTCTTCTGTTCTGCCATCAAACGTTGATAATCGTTCGATGTATTTTAAGGGGTTGAGTTCTAAGACTCTTTGTAAGTTCATATTTTGTACAATGTTATTATTTATGCCTAATTCTCTATTATTACCTTGTTGAACTTGTGCTGCTGCATTTTGTTGTTGCGCTGCTGCAATTTGTTGTGCTGCTGCTGCTGCTGCTGCTGCTGCTGCTTTTTGTTGCTCGTTCATGTTTGTTGCGTATAGTATTCTTTTTTTTTAAATATTAAAAGTTGTCATATGCACACCACACTCCTTGAAAGTGAGACGAGATGAATCGACTTTTTTTTTCTTTATTCACCGGTGTTTTAGTTTTAGTTCTTCTATGCTTCCTCTACGGAAATCGTAACATATGTTTGCTTGAAGATTTTTTATTTTCTTCGCAAATCTTGAGTCACTACACTTAAACTGAACTTTATTTTTTATAAAAATTTTCGATTTTTATATATACACCACCGGGTTTTTATATTCCAATATTCGTTTGGAAATAGTGAATAAATTTTTTTGTTTCGATACGTCCCGTGTTCCAATATACGTTTGGAACGGTTCGATCACTAGATTGTGATATTCTCTATTATTTGCACTAATAGATTTTTTTTTTTCACAATCCTACCGACTGCGCCATTTATAATTGAGTTATTAAAACGCACTAAAAAAATGATTTCTTCCTGTTCGTGAGAACAGGGCAACAAAAATAAAATATCCGTTTTTATTTCTTTGATATATTTTTTATTGAAGCTTCAGATCCCTTACCGTTGGTCGGGGGAAATCTTTGGCTGTAAGTGATCGTCTTAAAACTGAGAGTATGCTTTGTCAAGCAAACCCTTTTATAATACATTGTTGCTTATGCAGCAGAATAGTTCTTTTGACTGCTTAAGATTATCTTGTTTATGGTTAGATACTTAAATGCTTATGCAGCAGAGCTGCTTATAGATTTCAGTGTTTCTTATCTTCGATCGTATTATTTTCGATTGAATTTAAAGTCTAATTCTTTTTCTGTGGGCGCACAAGCGATCTGTGATATAACACATATATATAATTATATATATATTTATAATATAAAACCATATTATATTCCGTGCGAAGACTTAATAATTATGTATAACTTGTGTGATGTTAAAATGTTCATGCAATTTGAAAGCTATAAGTATGTAAGTACATAATTATAAGTTTTCGCATGGTATATAATATATTTTAAATAAAGGAAACGCCATAAAGTGTGTACCAATATTAAATATCCTGCTTATATTATGTAAAAGTTTCGATGTTTATTTGTTTGTTGTTCAATAACGCCAGAACGAATCTGGAAATTTGGCACAGATATAGATTATAGTCTAAAATAGTACATAGGCTACTTTTTATTCCGTTAAAATGTATGGTTCCCGTGGGATAGATTTGTTTTAATTTTTCAGAGATCAACTTGATTTTTTGCATAGGTAGTGGTTGTGGACCCCTAAGTCAGAAAAAGATATGCCAATTTTTACCCCGAACAAATACATGGTTCCAATGGGAAATCTTAGAGAAACCGTGTTTTTTAAAGGGTCTTAATTAAGTAAGTGAAATAGATTTTTAGAGCATTTTTCATCTGAATATCATCCGATTTACATGGTAATTACTTGTGATTATAGGTATTTTTACTTGCGATTATAGGTACTATAAGGCAAGTTATGCATTCGTAAAAAAAAAAAAAATTCTAACAATCAAACATGACATACGATGATAGAGAAGTCGAAAAAAGTGGGTCCGACAATTCTGTCTGTCTGTCTTTCTGTCTGTCCGTATGTCTGTCTGTATAGTTACCTACAGCCTAAGCGGCTGGACCGATTTGCTTCAAACTTGGTACATAGTATTATTATGACGTCCTACAGAGGGGTTTTTGGAATTAGCATCCTAGCTCCAAAACTAACGGTACCTGCCATACGATTTTTTGTGAAAAATTAAATTTTTTCAAAATCGGCTCCTACGATTTTGATAAAACTTTCTGAATGATGTTTTCTGTGCAAACTTTATGTTTTGGCTGGAATAGATTTTTCAGGAAAAGTCTCATAACGGTACCTCCCATAGGACCGGTTTTTTGAAATCCGATTTTCTCGTAAGACACTTGACGGATTTCGATGAAATTTTTAAGGTAGAAGCCTTTCTATAAACCAAATAATATAAATTGTTAATTTTTCCAAAAATTAATTAATTTTTAAAAAAATTTTTTTAACTTTTGTTTTTTCCAAAAACGGTTTAATCTATATTTTTTAATTTTATTTTTCTGATAAAAACTACAAAGTGCTAGAAGTTGGCATACTCAAAAAAAATTTGGAATATATTTTCGAAAAGTTTTTCAAAAAAAACTGGTCCAACGATTTTGAAAAAAATTTTCGTCAAAATTCAAAAACGTAAAAGAAACCTGATGGCTTACTTCATTTTCTCCAAAAAACGTTTAACGTATTGATTTTAAAGTGATTTATAAAATTTCATATGATTTTTTCAACGCTTTTTTCCCAAAATCTCAAGCACCCAAAACCATTTGAACACATTAGAGCAAGTTTGTACGACCCAGTCGTGCACTTTATTTTTTTTTTTGGATTTGTGTATTGAACCAGGAAAACAAATTTTGAACTGAAATTCAATTTAAGGCCAGAGGCGGGACAAAGTTCGCCGGGTTTGCTAGTATGTATATGTAGTATATAGAATCCACAACTGAATGGAAATCCTACTCTAAGGACCACTATGTTAAATAAACATAAACTTTTTAAATGATAATTAATTTTATTTAAACTTTATTTAGACTGTATATTTTCAAACGTTGTATCTTCGCACTTCGCACAGATAGACTGCAGTGATAAAATTAAGTTAAGAGCAAAAGAAAGTTTTAAAATATTTTAAAAATGGGGAAAGAGACGACTCTATGTTGTGAGGGAGACAACAATTATTTGGATTTTTGAATAAAGATAAAAAATAGGAATAGGAAAGGAAGGAAAATCTGTTCGTTTTTGAATATTCTGTTGACGTTCACAGCTTATACATAGAACTCATGATACACAGAATACTAAGGTTTCCTGACAACGATTTGACAGATGTGGTGTGACGTCACTATCATCTGGTTGTGAGGAAAACAATTTAATTTCATTTTATGGTTTTTATTTTTTTTTCTATTTTTTGAGTTGATATTACTTAAAAATATTTTGTTTAGGTGCTTAATTCTGAAATACAATCTACACTTAAAAAATAGTCGCTTAACATTAATATCCAAAGGCACAGTTTCTGCTTTTTTTAAGTGTGTTTCTATAAACTTCCCTTCTGTATATAAAAGTTCTTTATTCTTTTTCCATAAAAATACTATTATGGTAAGATTTACCGCAACAAAAATCATTCTTTTGGTTCTTAAAACCTGGTCAAATCGTGTGTTTTTGGCACGGTTGAACTCTTGATATTTTTTTTCCGCTACATCCCAACCATTCCTTTTTCTTACCCACATTTTGAGTCCATTGTCCTCTGGGAGTTTTGAGAGTAACTCAGAGAGGATAATAAAGCAGGTTATTTTCCATCGGGTTGAGATAGCGGACGAGATGGAGACTTACCCGCAACGTATTCGAATTTAATCGTGCTGAGCCAGCGGATGGGCTGGAGACTCACACGCATCAATCTATCATGTCGAGCTAGCGGACGGGGTGGAGACTCGCACGCAAAGCGAGGAAGCTAACTATTAAGAAGCTTTCCAACGTGATCGAAAGAGGAGTTCACAACATCACAACAATGTGTGAATTATAATCACACCAACGTAAATTTAGGATGGCCGAGTGCCCACCGTAAAGTGTCGGATATCAAAGAGAGATCGCAATAAGATGTGTTTCTCCTTGTTAAATATTATCTGCGCGGAGGTCTAAGGAATGAAGATTGTTCTTGTTTCTAATCACACCATTTTAGTTGGAAAATGGTATGGATTCTTTCCGACAAAAATATTCTTCTCAAAGCAATTAATTTGGGCCGGTTTGGGCTGGGGACTTTGCGTGTAGTGTCGTACTTTTTCACTTGCCTTTTAAGATAAAATCTTATTGACGTTATACGGCTGAACACGTCCACTGAGCCAATGGAGATCACATCTTCAACGCATAGGATCGCGTGCAATGGTTGTATCACTGCTGTCGGTCGCTTTTCTCAGCCTATATGGGCAAGATGATGCTGTATGACCGAGACAAGAACACCACCACGCAAAAGATCCGAAGAGGATGGCTATATGGTCGTGGCGAAGTGGACAAGCCAAGCCTCCATTTTGAATTACAATTCAATATTGAATTTTGAAAAGAAGAGAAAAGAAATTTTTTAAATTTAAGAAAAGAGAAGTGAAAAATTATTGCGTTGGTTGTTTAAGCGAATTTTAGAGAAAAATTGTGTAAACCTGAAGAAAATCGATAGAGGAAATCGAGAGTTAAAATTCAAAGAAAAGGCTTGAGAAGAGTGCATTTGTTGAGAATTTTCTAAAAAGCTAAGTATTTCTGTGTCTGGTTGTGTCCAAAACAAATTTAGATTTGAGTAGGTCTTCGCTGAATATTCGTTTTACTCCCAAGATTGTGGGACTCGTGACCTTTTTTTTTCTTTCCATTACCATTTTCTAAAACCTATTCCTAATTTCGAGAATTAGCCTTCTGCTAACCTAAAAATACACTGTTCTATTTTTCTTTTTATCGAAAAGACTCTGGGTTTTAGTCCAGGCCTTCTGCCACGGTTTCCCAGACCAATATTTTCCCAATTAATAAAATTACTCAACTTCCCATTGGGAATAATAATTCTTTTAGTTTAATTCTTTACAATTGAAGACATTTTCCAGATTTGTATTGGCAAGGCAAACTACCATAAATGTTTCCTGGCGCCCACTTATAATCGAGTACACCCTGTACTCCGATTTAATTCGAATTAACTTTTTTTATTGTCCTCCACATATTTTTTTTTAATATCGATTTTATCGCGTTTAAATCTTTTCGAACCCACCCCTCGCTGAGCAGTCGGAAGGTGGTTGTATAAAAAATACAATACTTGTTTTGATACACTTTATTTTTTTGTCGCTCTCACTCTCTTTGTTTTGACGTTTCCATTCTATTATCAATTATCATTATCGATTTCAATTTTCGGTGCGCGCGCCGGTTGCGCAAATTGCTTATTCGTCTTGCTTTGTTTATATTTTAATTTGTTTGCATTCGAATATTCCCAGTTCGCGGTGTTTTAGTTCGTCTTTTAATAATAATTAATCATCGTTAATATAAAGTAAATTCGCGGTAGTGTTCATAACAAATTGGCGCCCAACGTGGGGGCTTTGAAGTTTTTGTTTGTGAGGAAGACATATATACCTACTTGTGGAATCGATGATGAAAAAACGAACAAATGAAAAAAAGTAATATTTTTAAAAATGTTGTTTAATGTTTAGTGGACTGTATTGAAGTAAATTCAAAATTAAGTATAGTGGACTGTATTGAAGTAAATTCAAAATTAAGTATAAATTAAGGTAATCATCGACCAAAATTTTGCGTCTTAGAAGGGTACACCAGCATCTAACTGATGAGCCCAACTGTTGTAATTGGGCGAAACGCATTGGGTCTATAGGTCACTATACTTAATTTTAAATTTACTTCAATACAGTCCACTTAACATTAAACAAAATTTTAAAAAATATTACTTTTTTTAATTTTTTCGTTTTTTCATCATCGATAACTTCAGCCAGACCACGGGCTATACTAATTTTAGGTGCATGAATTTAAACAAATTCCCCCAAAAATTTTAAAATTCACAGTATATTCATGCTGTAATTTTAATAAGAGTCGGTAATCATCGACCAAAATTTTGCGTCTTAGAAGGGTACAACAGCATCTAACTGATGAGTCCAACTGTTGTACCTAGGCGAAACGCATTTGGACTATAGGTCACTATACTTAATTTTGAACTTACTTGTGGAATTTCATTGGTTTTTGTGCCTGTGTTTTTGGGAAGTTGTTTTTATATTATCATCTGTTGTGATTTGTGAATAGAACCATTACTTTATGGAATTTTGTTTTTTTCCAGGTAAACAAAAAAGAGTGGAATATTTTTCTTGGCGTCGTCGTTGGAATGTGCATATACATACATATGCATACAGTTTCAGTGGTAGATATCATTTTGCGTTTTTAATTAAATTATTTTTGCTAATTATTTTTTTTTTTCATTAATTTTGGCTTTGGTTACATTATTCGATTAACTTGTGTTCTTAATTAATTTTCATATACCTAAATAGTTTGTTTGCATTATTTATTTGTGTATACGTTTGTCTCTTTCGCTCTTTTGTCGATTCTGTCGAATTACAATCGAGCTTTTTTTAATTCGGTGCTGCCACTTTGGGTTTTTTTTACATATTAGTGAAACCATTTTGACATTTTTTTTTGTTGAGTTGAAAGTATTTATTGGTAAATATTTTTTTTTTTGAGAATAATTTTGAAAGTTACTTTTTTCTCTCTTTCTTCGCAGTGATTTTTTTACAGATCAGTATTTAGAGTTTTTTTGTTTTTTTTTGTTGTTGTTATTTAGTGACTAGTTAGTTTAAATAAGAATAACAATGGATATTAATAGGTTAGATAAGGATGAGCTAGCTTATGAAATGGAGTGTAGGGGTTTAGACGTAGGGACAGTAGATGAGATGAGAAAATCTCTAAGTCTTCTAGGTTGTTAGAAAAGAGGAAATCTTAGGTCCCTGCCATGTATCCGTTCACTTTTGAACAGGATCAAAAGGCAGTAGAATTGAAATTAGCTGAGGTAGGTCAGTTTCTGTGAAAAAGTTGAGTGGGGATTAGGTAGAGTAGGTAGATCCCAGCCAATAAGTGAAGATGAGGTTAAGGTTAGGAATAAATTAAAAAGCGAACTCGTTTTAGCATTGGCAGATCTTGAGGAGAGCCAAGAACAAGAAGTGGAAGAAAGTTGTTCTGAGGATGAAGAGGAAGGTTCAACCGAAACTCAAAAGTAGAAACCGGCGAGAACCACCAGAACCACAAAAAATGAATTAACACTGTTTAATTAATTGAAATTATAAACTCTTTAATTCTTCTTCTTAATATTAAACTAATACGTAATCTAATCTTTGAATATATTTTATTTGGTGGTCTGGTGGTGTTGGCTTCTACTAAAATTCTGTACTCTATCTTTTTGAGATATGATTTTTGGCAGCCGATTTTCATTTGCACCGGGAGGAAACGAAACAGAACCAAGCGCGCAATGAAACTTTATTCTTAGTCTTAAAACACAATGTGTGTTAATTTTCTTAAGATTATACGCAAGTGCGCGCTGTGTTTCGTTGCCTTCCAGTCACAATGCAATATGACAACATGAACAAAAATAGGCAATGGATTGAACATTACCGCCCGCCTTGCAACCTTGGATGCAATAAATATTTTTCTTTGGCCACCAGACACCATCATCACATGAACATTTTTGAGATATATTGTAATGGACTTTATGTAATAAAAACTAACTAAAATTTAATATGGAATACATTAAGTTAATGTTTTATGCAAAATTAAAAAATATACAAAATATCCCTTTTTTTAATATGACTTTGATAATTCATTATAAAGTTAATATATTGCTTGTATAATTATTGGTTGGTTTTTCTTCTAACAAACAGTAGGTAAACATGTTTTCGTTTACATTTTATTGAATAAATAATCAAACAATTTTTTTTTTTAACTAATATGTTCTTCAGAACCGAACGGGGAAAAGATTGTTTATCGAAATCTTTTCCCCGTTTTCTATTGAGGCAAGAGTATGCACAATTTGGCAATTGACCGGGTGACAATTCCTCTTTCTGTTTTAACATCGGCAACTCTAATCTTTTGGTCCTGGCCGGCATGAACGTCAACGACGCGCCCAAGGCGCCACTCGTTGGGTGGCAAATTTTCGTTTCGAATTATGACCAGTTTGCTTATCTGCAGATTTCGCTGTGGATTTTTCCATTTATACCGCTTATACAACTCCTTTAAGTACTCCTCTTTCCACCTGGCGCAGAGTTGGTGGTGAAGAATTGTCAACTTTCTCCATCTGTTCATTATACTTAGCGATTGATTGGTAAGACGGTTCTGGTATACCTACCAGTAAATCACCAGTCAAAAAATGACCTGGTGTTAGAGGGACTATATCGGTTGTGTTCTCAGACATGGGTGAAAGTGGACGAGAGTTCAAACTACACTCAATTCGAGCAAGCAATGTAGTAAACTCCTCGAAAGTGAATTTTTCATTACCGGCTATCTTCATGAAATTTTGTTTAAAACTTTTTACTCCCGCCTCCCACAACTCACCCATATGGGGTGAGTGGGGGGGGGATACAATTCCATTTGATTTGGGAAAAGTTATGAGAGGAGGCGGAAGGGAAATGCAAAATGGCTTCATGGAAGTCTTGCAACATAACATTAGAAGGTCCCACAAAGTAGGTACCATGATCTGAGAAAACTTGTTCTGGCGTTCCTCGCCTAGCAATAAAACACGTAAAGGCGGCTAAGAATGCTTGTGCTGTCCGATCACTTACCAGTTCTAAGTGGATTGCACGTGTTGCAAAACATACAAAGATGGCAGCATACCCTTTATCCAACCGACACTTTCGACCGTAATACGTCTTTATCAAAAATGGTCCGGCGAAGTCGACTCCAACATTCGCAAAGGGGCGTTTTAAGACTGTTCTCTCTACGCGTAACGCACCCATCAGCTGTGTTTTTACTTGTTTTTTGTACCGAGTACAGACTGTGCATTCAAAAATGCATTTTTTTATTAGACTTTTCAAACGCGGTATCCCATATTCATATCGAATCATGCGCATCATGAGTTGGATTTCCCCGTGAAGTGAAAGTGCATGCACATGTTTTACATATAGTTGCGTGAAAAGGCAATTGTATGTAATTAATATTGGGAATTTTTCACCAAAGGATAAAGTTGATGAAGATAACCTTCCATTTGATCGGATGATACTCTTTGCATCGATAAATGGATTGAATGTACCCAACCAACTTTTTGGAGACACCTGTTTTCCTTGTTTTAATTCACGGTATTCTAACTGTAAATACTTTTTTTGAGTTAGCTCGATCAATTTTTGTTTTGCTAATACTATTTCTTCGTATAAACATTCAGATGTTAACCTTTTTTTACCTAAGTCAAGCCAAATTATTTCTTCGTGTGAAAGTTCAGACTTCGATCTTTTTCTACGTGCGAGGTTCTTTGAGGCCACGTAATAAAATCGCAATACATATGCCGTTACAGATATAGCCTTATGCCAGTTTGAAAATTTGCACAGATCAGATACTCCTCTCGTGGCTAGATCTGCCAGATTGTCGGCTGATACTATATGTGACCAACTAGAAATTTTCGTAATTTTGAGGATTTCAGCCGTTCTATTGGCCACAAATGTTTTCCAAGAACTTGGATGTTTTTGGAGCCAACATAATACTATTGTGGAATCAGTCCACAAATGCAACGCTGCACCAGTTTTAATGGGGAGGGAGGTTGACACTAACTCAATCATTTTTGATAACAGAACAGCCCCTTGTAACTCTAACCTTGGTAACGATACGGTGTTCACAGGTGCAACCTTTGTTTTTGCCCATAGCAGATGAGACGAAATTGTGTTTTGGCCTTGCACACGAAGATATATGCAAGCGGCGTATGCCTTTTCGGAGGCATCGCAGAACCCTTGTATCTGCGATATAACCTCTGCAGTATATTCAACCCAGCGTGGGACTCGCAAATTTGCAACTTCTGGCAACTCAGACACAAATGATTTCCACCTTTGTTCCGTAGACGGAAGAAGACATTCATCCCAATCTGTATTATTCTTCCATATTTGTTGCATCAGTATTTTCGCTATGACCACAATAGGGGCCAACCACCCTATTGGGTCATACAATCTGGCGATCATAGAAAAGACTGAACGCTTAGTGATGCTATTTGTCTGGGGTAATGATTGAAATGAGAAGGAAAATGTGTCCGAACTTTTTTCTTCAAAAACTAAAAAATCTTCATTAAGAAGCGTGTCGTTGGGCAGATGCCTCAGCAAATCAGATGCGTTACATGTCCATTTTCGTAGTTTGAAAACAGCAGATTGTAAAACAGATATTAATTCCTCTTGAACTTTAAAGGCACTAGACATCTCATGAGCCCCTGATATTACGTCGTCTACAAACACTTGTCGTAAAAGCATATCAGACGCCAGAGGATGAGAGTGTCTTACCTCCATAGCTAGCTTTTGAAATGAACGAATTGCTAAATATGGTGAACAAGTCACCCCAAACGTAAGTGTCAACATTTCAAACACGCTAAGAGGATCTCCTGGATTCTCGCGAAACAAAATTCTTTGAAATGTTACCACGCGAACCTTCGTTGTGAGGCTATCTGGCTTTATCACGTGCGTGATGAGGCATGAAATACGATTTATGCTTACTTGAAAGTTTTTCGTTATAAGAAACCGGCTGCATATGACCCAGGTCGACGTATTCTGAAAGAACCGAATCATACTCCTGTTTAAATTGGGGATTTTTTAAAAGACGCTGTTCGTTTCTCATAAACTGCCTTTGCGCATTTTCACGCGAAGCCCCTAACCACGGATCTTGAAGAAATTCTTCTTTGAATGGTAACCGCACTACGTACCGACCCGTTTCACTCGGAAAGTCGAGTTTTCAAAAAGGCTCTCACAATATTGTTCCTCTTTTGTTAGTATGGGGCTTTGTGGAAACTCCTCCAACCGCCAAAACTTTTGAATTTCATCATTAAGTGTAACTTCATTAAAGAATGACAATGATGTCGTAAACTGGGATTCATTGGTGTATGGTTCTTCTAAAGGACCAAGCAGCACCCACCCAAAAACTGTGTTTTGTGCCATAATCCTCTGAAACACCCTAGGTTTCATTCCATCTCGTATAATGAAAGGATATAAATCGGCACCAATTAACAAGTCAATCTTGGGACTCAAATCAAAAGAATTTTGGGATTCTCCCACCTCTATGGAGATTGAAGGCAGATTATCTGCCACCTTTTTCAGCACTAGTGCTTTCGCAAAAAGTGAAAATTGTGCATCTAACCTGGAGCTTAATGTGAATGAAGAAATTTTGGATGACGTCGCCGTTACCGAGGAATTAACGCCGGCCACCGTAGCTCTAACCGTGCGTGTAGGTAATTTTAACTTTGTTTGGATCACTTCGGAAATAAATGAAATTTCAGAACCCGGGTCAATAAGTGCTCGCCATTCAAAATCGGTTTGATGGTGGCGAATTTGTACTGTTGCAGTAGCTTATAGAGCTGTGCATCTATTGAATGCAAAAAAAAACTTTTTGTCATCAACGCAAAAAAAACTTTTTGCATATACATTGGGATTTTCATTCGTCTTTGAAAACTGAACTGCAGGCTCATTTGGCGTTGAAAATTGGACATTGGGATTTTCCTTGGAAAATGAAGTAATATTCTGAAAAGGACCCCGATTAATACTTGGAGTTAAACTTAAAGTGGACTGTGTATGTGATGTGAGACTACCCGAAGCAGGAATCTACCCAAAATGTAGGAGTGAATGGTGCCTTCCTTTGCATTGAAAACACGAGTTGTCACTTTGGCAAGTTGTAACCATGTGCGTTAATGCTAGGCAATATTTTAGCTTTCGAACTGTATTCCTCAGCTTGGAAACGCTCAATTTCAAAAATTCGGGACACAAACGCAGTGTGTGTTGGCCTTGACAAACCTTACATCGAGCGGTCATTTGAGTATGATGTGACCGAACGCGGGATAGACTCGGAGACTGTTGTTCCGCAACTGACGATCGTGACGCTCTAATCCCTGGTTGCATATCAGCAACATTCTCTAATACACGACACCTATTCGAAAGAAATGTGCTCATACTCTTCCAAGTTTGAAGTTCGGTAGGATTTTTGAGAGATTCTTCCCATAACGCGAGAGTTTGTGCGGGAAGTCGAGTCGCACACCAGTATGTTATGAAAGCATCCCATTTACCAGTTTTAATCTTATATGACCGTTGATGATATCAACATTACGCAAATTAAAAACAATATTGTAAAGGTCGGCTAAAATGCAAGCATTTGTTATGAATGCATTTTTACTGACCTACCTAATAATTGTTTTTAATTATTCCGCGTTTTGTTATATTTTCACAAGTAGCACAGCATTACTTAAAGAAGGATTTAAGAATTCTAAAGCGCTACTTGCATTCTTCTTTAAGAGGGATTTAAGGTCATGTGAAGTAGATAAAAGGCGCAAGTGGGGGACCGCCCAGAAGGAATTAAGAAGATTAATTGATTCTTAGAATGTTCTTTAAAAAGTTTAAAAAATTAATTAATTTTTTTTTTTGTATTTTATCTCCTTTTTCTGTATTTTTTTGCTCATATCATATTTTTGCTCTGCTTTCTCTGTAAAGTAATATTAGTATTTTATAATTTGCAAATTGTAACTGGATACTTACCTGTTTTTTTCGCCACCCGGATTCGAACTCGAGTCCTTTCGCATGCCGTCCGTGTACGCTACTCACTCAGCCAATTTCGATCATATCAATGTCTGTCTCAAAGGCGTAATTAGGCATAAGAATGAACGGACTCGTTTTTCATATATATTATTATTGTAATTTACTTTCTACTTTAAATACCTATAGGTGTGTAGGTACTTAATGTTTTTTTTTTTTTATAGAAAAAATGTTTGTCGTGGTAAAATATAAATCGGTCATTGATGCAATTCCAGCTGCTTGGACTGTCTTTGACCAAGATACCCAAGATGAAGCCATATATTGTCCGCGAAAAGGCCTTAAGGCCAAACGAATAGATTCGTCGTCCATACCGGATGTAAAGGATGGTGCGAAAAGAAAGAGTCATTTAAAGAAATTGTGAGACGTGGGAAGAAGCTAATGCTGTGGCAGATCGGCTATTGAATACAGATAGTGCAACTTCTGGATCTAAAATGGAACATGAAAAGCGGTTCACCAGAAAAAATCGACACTGCGAATTTCGTCAACCAGAAATCTGTGCGATTTGGATTGCTTTTTGTCTAGAATAATGGCCTGATCTCTTTTTCTTTTTCCACAAATTAAATAAATTCGGTTCACTCATTTTTCTTTCACCAAAACCACAATATAAATGAAGCATGTATATTAACAACAGACATCGTATAGGTATCGCTTTTTTTTTTATAATGCACTAGCACTCAAGGGGATATGAATACCCTTATAATGATTTAACATGTGCGAGCAAGGAGAGAAAGAATAGAAAGATAGGAAAGAAAGGTGGTACAGTGGCTTGAGATTTTAGGTGATAATTATCTCAAGAAAATTCCACGGGTGGCATCCAGTTGAAACTTGGGAAATAAATAAAAATTGCTGCCCAAGCTGGGTTTGAACTCGCAGCTCTAAGGTCAAGCAACCAAGCACTACATCCACTGTACCATTGTCACCCGCTGGTGCAACGAATAATAACTAAAGGATTTAAGAAGGGTTTAAGACGGTTTAAAGAAGTATCGAAAATGCCGATTAAATTCCAAAAAAAAATCTTTTCAAAAAAGGGTTAAAGAAGGGCTTAAGACGGCAAAAATGCTGATTAAATTCCATAAAGAAAAACTTTTTAAGAAGCATTTAAGAAGGATTAAAGAAGTATTTAAGACGGATTAAAGAAGTATCGAAAGTCCCGAACTAATTCCGTAAAAAAACAAATTTAAGAAGGATTTAAGAAGTATTTGACGGATTAAAAAAGTATCAAAAAAACCGATTTAATTCCAACAAAAAAAAACTTTTTACGAAGGATTAAAGAAGGATTTAAGATGGATTAAAGAAGTTTTGAAAACGCCGTAGATAAATAAAAATTCAGAAGGATTTAAGACGGATTTAAGATGGATTAAAGAAGTGTCAAGCAAACAAAACAAAAAACTTGATAAAAAAACTCCGCTTGAAGAATGATTTAAGAATTTTATAAGTAGAACTAAACATACCATTTAAGTTTAAAATAAATATTGCACAAAACTAAAAACAATATTGTGTAGGTCGGCTAAAATGCAAGCATTTGTTATGAATGCATTTTTACTGACCTATCTAATAATTGTTTTCAATTATTCTGCAGGTTATTCGATTTGACCTAATAAAGTAGTAAAATGAAGTATATAAATAGAATTAAGAATTGGGAAAATAAAGTAATCAACTGTGTGGTGTTTTTATAGAGCGTTAAAATCCAAGTGTTAGGATTTTACATGGTCCTTCGAGCCATTGAGAACCAACGAAGCAGATACAGTCCCTTATATATACAAAATTAGAAAACTCATCATGTCTGAGTTTAGCGAACTCGCTGTAAATCAGACCAAGCTCACTGAAAATGTTCATAAACTATGGAAGAACTTCAAGAAATATAGAGAGTCTCGGTACTCTCAAGAATACTTCACCAAGAAAATCAGTGTACTAGAAGAAATTTGGACCGAATTCCAAGCCAATGATAAACATTTGGAAAGTCAAAGGGAGACGTATCCAGATCACGTATACTTTTCGAAATATTACAACCAGTTTGAAGTGAAATATAACGAAGTTAAAAGTACTTTCGAGGAGAAACTGGATCATTTTAAAAAGAGTGTAAGCCAAGGATCTGGTGTCTCAAACGTACCACCAAAGACACCACTTATGAAAACACATCAGGAATCACAAGGGCACCTAAAAACAGAAGAACAAGGACAGCAGCTGACTAATAAGCAGTCAAACGAATCTACAACAAGAATTGCAGATAATACAGTGTGTTTTAAGAAGTTTAATAGCGTCAAGACCAATTTCAGACGCATAACCGACAACATAGACTTCAGACAAAATTCAGTTTATCTTGTGTTCAAACAAGAGCAAATCAAAGAATACTGGACAAAGCTGGTGGAGATTGATGATGAGATCATGTCATCACTGGAAGAAAGTGAATACAAGCAGGAGTACATCAATAAATTCCTTAAGCTCGGTTACGAAGAAGCATACATTAAACTCAAGAAAGCGGAACAGCAACAGCAGCATCAAAAGGTACTATCCCCACAACCCGCAACGCATCGAGAAATAAAACTTCCAGCCATAAGTATACCATCCTTCAGCGGCAAGTACGAAGAGTGGACCACCTTTTGGGAATTGTTTGATCGATTGGTTCATCAGAACGTATCATTGAGCAACGTTGAAAGAATACAATATTTAAAATCCAATTGAAGCGTGAAGCAGCAAGAATATTAGCCATTTGTCACCAACAGCAAGTAATTATGTAACAGCTGTAGATTTATTAACAAAGCGATTCCATAATCCAGCAGCTTTAGTAAACAACTATATCCAAAAATTACTTACCTTGAAATCAGTTCGGAATGAAAATGCATTCGACTTGAAAAATCTCATGGATACATCAAGGGAAATCTTGTATGGGATACAAAATCTAGGAGTGAACGTTAACTCTTGGGACCCATTAATAATTCAGTTATTATGCCCAAAACTTGACCCTGAATCACGAAGGCTATATCAACAATCCAAAGGACCATCTACAGAAATTCCTAAACTAAGTCAGTTGTTTGACTTCATCGAGGGTAGATTCCAAGGAATAGAGAGCAGCCGTGACGGAAACCGTGATCATCAACCTCAACACATAAGATATCAAGCTACGAAAAATCATTTGACCACACTTACAAGGCCAAAATGTGTTGTTTGCAGCGAAGCCCATCAATTGTTTAATTGCAACAAGTTTCTAAGCATGAACCTGAGAAGAAGATTAAATGTAGCACAAGTGTCAAGACTTTGCTTTAACTGCTTGGGAGAAGGTCACACAACAAGGGAGTGCACGTTAAAAAGAGGGTGTAAACTATGTACACGACAACTTCATTTTCACCGATATGAAAATGCCGCCGGACCGACAACGGAATCTACATCAACTAAAGTCGCAACTACCAGTCATAGCAATAGGATGATACTATTAGCTACTGCCATGGTAAACGTTTGCGTGGGAGGAGAAAAGAGAATTGTGAGAGCATTGATTGACCAAGGATCTCAATCGTGTTTCGTGACTGCGAGACTAGCCCGGCAACTCAAAATCCCAATGGTCAAATTTCAATCCAGGATCAAGGCCATCAGTGGTCATGCTACGCAAAACATCGCAGCGTGTCACTTCAAAATTCATTCTATTCACAATGAAAAAATAAGCTTGGAAGTTGAAGCACTTGTAATGCCAGTTATTACATCAAGGTTACCATCAAACGAAATATCAACCAATAATTTGAATCATATTCAAGGATTAATGCTGGCAGACCCATGGTATAAACTACCAAAGGAAATTGATCTGCTAATTGCATCAGACATACTACCGCAGATCTTACAAGACGGACTAATTATGGGCCCACAAAACACCCCAATGGCTCAAAATACGAAGTTTGGATGGATTTTATTAGGACCAGTGTTAACTGCTCCAGGCCCAGCAAGGCACCCACAAACTAATAGTCTAACTTCATGCATCAGTGTATGCAGTGAAGATGATAACTTAAGAAGATTTTGGGAACTAGAAGAAGTTCCGAACCTTAAAACCAAGTCGACAGAAGATGAAATGTGCGAAGACCACTACAAGTCAACGCACCATAGAGACACCACAGGACGTTACATCGTAAGGTTACCACTGCTTAAGGATCGTATGGCGTTGGGAGATTCACGCCAAATGGCGTTAAGGCGATTCTTCAACTTGGAGCAAAGATTCACAAGAAATAAGATTCTTCAACAGGAATACACAAAATTCATTAAGGAATATATCACTCATGGGCATATGGAGGAGGCACCAGCGGGATTTACTGGAAAAACATATTATCTTCCACATCATGCAGTTATAAAAGATGACAGCACGACAAAAAAAATATTGGCGAAGTTGAAGGCAACCATGGTCTCATCAACCAGTGGTGTACCTAGCCTTATTTTGCAAAAGCAACAAAAGCAGGTGTTCGAGTACGACGTGATAAAACGAGAAGAGAGCCGGCGGATGAGCCGAAGAAGTAACGAGTCAGGCGGACTCTTACTTACTTAAAACGACCAACAACAACTTAACATCTTTTTATTAATATCTTTTCATCGTAATTTTAACATTAACTAAAAATAACATAAAATTTGTTTAATGTACAAAATGGGTTTTTAACGCGATTAGATTAGTATTGTAGAATTTAAAAAAAAGGACTTTAAAGTAACGCTCCTCTCTGTATCTCCGGAAATCGTTGTTAAATAATTCAGGCTTCGAATCCCGCGCGATAGTTGTAGAGAGTAGGAAAAAGCCTATTTGAGACTTCTCCTCGATTTTAATTCTTCTCAATTTTTCTCGAAAATTGTTTTAGTTGGGAAATAGTCTGAACTCGTCCATAATGTTTCGACAAGTTTTGGAAACACATCCAATAACTTGTCGAAACGTTGTTTGTGTGCGTGAGAGTAAGTTTTGGCAAGTTTTGGAAACACATCCAACAACTTGTTGAAACCGTGTTTGTGTGCGTGTGAGTATGTTTCGTTAGATCCCACCACGGTTGTTTTCTAGGAGAGCGTCATGCTTCTAGAAAGCCGTGACCGATGATCTCGAAACGAATGGTTGTGTTGTATCGTTGTATGTATGAGTGAATGATTGGAATGGACGAGGTAAGAAAGTGGTTGTTAAAGATTAGCTTGGAAGGCACTCTTGTGAGAGCCTTAAAAGCGAAAGCTGAATTTTTGTGAAGAAAAATTTTTCGAGGAATTTTGGAAAGGGAAAAAAAATCGAGGAGACTTTTTTTGAGACTGATCGAGGATTTTTGAAAAGAAAAAAAAGGAATCGAGATTCGAGTCGTGAAAAGTTTTGAAGGAGATAGGAGAGAGGAGACAGACAGTAAACAAAGATAAGTAGTTTGTGTTTTATTAGGAATATAAATATATATTTAAAATTCTAAAATATATACTTATATTCAACGTGTGTACGATGGAGACATTCTCCATCCAAGGACGACATTTATCTTAAATTTTCAGCAATGTCAAAACTAAAACGAATAAGTGCATACTGTCTACGATTTAAAACCAACTGCAAACGGAGCATAAAAGGTGAACCGCTTAATTTTGGTCCATTAACGATAAAGGAACTAGTTGAAGCAGAAATGGCGCTGGTACGTGGAGCTCAATTGGAATTTTCTGAGGACATAGAAAATCTAAAGGCAAATAAGGCACTGGCATCAAATAGCAGAATATCATCACTGCATCCATTTATTGATTCCAATGGATTATTACGTGTCGGAGGTCGCCTGAAACAAGCAAATTTGTCAATTAATCAGAAACATCCCATGATATTACCATCTTCACATTCACTGACAAAATTAACCATTAAGAAAACTCACATCGATACACTCCACGTTGGAGTAAAACTGACTCTGAACCACATTCGAAGAAAATTTTGGATATTACGAGGTACCAAAACAGTCAAGGCGTTAATCAATCAATGCGTGAGGTGCTTTCGGTTCAAGGCAAAGGAATACACTCAACTAATGGGACAGCTTCCGGAGGAACGAGTTAAATCCACGACCATTTACACATTGTGGGGTTGATTACGCAGGTCCAATCAACATAAGATGCACACAAGCCTGAGGCGTAAGGTCACACAAGGCATACATTGCGCTATTCGTTTGCATGGCAACAAAGGCAATTCACATTGAAATGACGTCGGATTTAACCACGGATGGGTTTATGGCTGCAATGCGACGAATGATCAGCAGAAGAGGATCTAGGATCATCTTTACAGCGATAATGGAACAAATTTTGTGGGAGCTAAAAATATCATCGAAGCAGTGCAATCCAAACTTGCTGAAAAAGGAGTACAATGGCATTTCATTCCACCTGGAGCCCCACACTTTGGTGGACTCTGGGAAGCAGGAGTTAAATCTGTTAAATACCATCTTAATCGAATCATAGGTGAACAGAAACTCACCTACGAGGAGATGCACACCATCTTGGTGCAAATAGATGGAGTTTTGAACTCACGACCACTGTGTGCATTACCAGACAACATCGAAGATCTAGATGCATTAACACCAGGTCACTTTATTATTGAATCACCATTATTAGTACCACAAGACGACACCATTTTGGACCTGGCCGAAGGTAGTCTAAAAAGATATAAATTAATTAAAAAACTAAACATACATAAACTTCAACAGCGTTATAAGTGGAAGAAGCCAGCAAGGAACTTGACAATTGGGCAGCTAGTACTTCTCAAAAACGAGCTGCTTACACCATCAAAATGGCCTATGGGAAAAATCATTGAAGTACATAGCGGAGTTGATGGCCTTATAAGAGTTGTAAATGTTAAAACAGAAAAAGAAACATACAAACGACCGATAACGAAGGTGTGTTTGCTACCGAACGAAGAAAATATCATGCGATCAGATGAAAATACAGTGCAACAAACTCAACCGTCCAATTTCAACTAAAGGCTGAGAGACAAAAGACAAGCGCCCAGCCTTACTGCCGCCCTGGTTATTCTGTCATTATGTGCAATTATCATGCCGGGATCTACAACATACACAATAACTCACCCAGAAGCTGGATTATTCATAGAACAAATTGGAACCGCAAAAATTCAACTCCACACAAGCGTTCAGTTTCCAATCACGGACATTATACGTGATCACGAAAACATAAACAAAACGAAGAATCAATTCAGTGAGTTATGCAACAGAGTAACGAAGGTAACATCAGAGAGCCAATGCAATGAATTATGTCATCATATCGAAGAAGAATGGAACAACATAAACTCAATTTTTAAAAGATTTCAAATAACATCATTACAAAGAAACAAGAGAGGACTACTAGGAACCGTGCTTAACTCTATATTTGGAGTAAATGATGAAGTGTACCATGACATTGAAGACCTAGACAACAACCAGAAGGTTCTAATATAAAGTGCTAAGTCTAATACGTGAATTATGCTGTCCACCCTGTTCATTGTTAATGAAACGGAGGCTAGAATCAATAACAAAATTAACAACTTTAAAAAAAAACTCAATGCTGGACTAGCTGAGATCAACAAAATGGAATCATGGTATCGCATGGTTGACGAAAATAAGTTAAATCTTCATGTGACAAATGCCTATCTGATTGCTCTAAGCTTCATGCAAGAAATTGAAACAAAGTACAATAAGCTGCTGAATGCGTATCTTAAACGTAGTCACTTATTTGAGTTTTTGTCGCACAAGAGCATGGAACAAATAATAAGAAAATGTACAATAAAACGTGGCTCAGAGATGGAGATATTGCCAGACCCAATGGATATACTCGAGATGTCATCAAATTCGGAGGAGATATTAGCAACTGGGTATTTCATGATCAGCGATATAAGTGAATATGATCTTATAAAAACTACAACCGTGCCTGAAAAGATCGATGAGCAGACATTTCGCGAAGTACAGATGCAGCAATCAATGTTTGGAGTCAATTACAATCTACAGAGATATTTTGAAATACCACTGGAAGATATAAGAAAAAGACCAGTTCTAAACGAAACAACATTCATACTACAGCCATCAATATTCCACAGTATAGAGGAGAGTAAAGATTGCATCATCCAACAGTTGTACAAAAAACTCTCATTCAAGCGATGTCCAACCAATATCTTAAGATTAACACACACCATGTGGAGAGAATTATGGACGCACAATACATGGATGTTCACTACACCAGAGGATACCACTGTATTTCTAATTTGTGAATCATCTAGAGAAGAAGTTGTGCTACATAATACAGGCATTATTCACGTCACTCCAGATTGCGTCATTCAATCAAAATTCATTCGATTGGAAACAAAATTAATAAAGGAAACAAGTGTGACAATGCATTTCAGCAAATCAATAGCAAATTTAAATACCTCGATATCAACTCAGATTCCGATCTATTTTTCTAACGAAACTGTCGTCCCATTAAACAAAGATATAATGGAGGTTCCTAACGTGAATCATAGAGAGGCAACCGAAGCACTCAATCGCCTACATGACCACAATTGGAAAACTATTAAAAGACACCAGTATTGGACCTTCGGGTTTTGTTCCATGTTTGCAGTCGTAACAATTATCATCTGCCTATCGGCTGGGATCCTCATAAAACGAAGTAAAAAGAAAAAATCTGCTGACATCGAGTTAAGAGAACACAAAAGGACTTCGGAGCACGAGTTCGAAATCAACTGGAGAACAACGCCGGCGCCGGAGGTGGCAAAATGTTGACGATATCAACAAAAAATATTGTGTAAATCAGCAATGTTGATGATATCAACATTACGCAAATTAAAAACATATTGTGTAGGGCGGCTAAAATGCAAGCATCGTCAATATTACTTTGCAACTCCTTCAAAGCAGGTGGCCGATTCAATCGAAACACATTGTTGCCCGAGTAAAATATTAAGATGACTGTTCACTAACACACGTTTATTTTTGTAATGATTTTCGAGAGCTAACCACGCTGCCTCGAAATTCTCGTCGGTAATTCCAAATTTGGAAACGATGCTTAAAGCATGATCGCTTGTCCTAGCCCGCAAATGAAAAAGTTTTTGAACTGGACTAAGTTTGGAATGTTTAATGTAAAGTGCCGTAAACATACCCCTGAATGCCGGCCATTTTAAGAAACTTCCACAAAAAATTTCTGCTTCACAAGGGGGAACATGCATACTATGCGTCGATGCACTGTTGGTATCTTTACCTTCTGCGTTACCTTGATCATCCTTGGGCTTCAACTTGCCCTCAGATGGTCGCGAGGCTTCTAATATTTGACTTAAAAACACGATATACGTATTCGATGAACTTTTATATTTGTTCTTCACCTCAACGAGAGACGCTTTAAGCTCGTCGCCGTCGCCCGTCGCTGCCGCACGAATAAAGGCGGAATATTCTTTTTTAACATTTATCCAAATTTCCTGTAGTTCCAAACGGAAAGCTTCAATTACTGACAGAAGTTTCCTGAAAGGACGCATGAAAATCGACTAACGTGTCACATGCCGCAATATACCCTTCTAAACTCATGTCGAAAAACAAACAAAAGAAAATTTATCGCTCTGGCTTCAATCGTATACGACCGCAAGAAAAATCAAAACCGGAAACCTGTTTACCGCTGTTAACCAATTACGTACCAAACCAACTACCATCTACGTTACAATTTTACCGTATTTAAAATTTTCTATCAATTTATTTTTAGGTTTTATGTTTAAATACAAATCAAAAACAAATTTAATTTATTTTAATTTATATTTATTTGTTGTTTTTACTTTAATAATCACAATATATTTTTTGTTTTTTATTATTATAAATTGACGCGACGCGTTTCGGACAATATGTCCATCTTCGGGCGTTTGATGTTGACTGCAATGCCGATGATCTATTAATCTTGTTGTTTCTTCTGTTTTTTATTGTAATTGTTGTTGTGATTTATTAATTAGTTTTATTGTTATGTGTTTGTCTCCCTTTAACTATTGTTTTTGTTTAAGAAGTTTATTGCAGTGTCATAAATTATGTTTCCTTTTATTGTTAATTTGTCGTTTAAAATGTTGTCTCGTTCTGTTTTGCTGGCTTGAGATTTACATAGCCAGCAAAACAGAACGAGACAACATTTTAAACGACAAATTAACAATAAAAGGAAACATAATTTATGACACTGCAATAAACTTCTTAAACAAAAACAATAGTTAAAGGGAGACAAACACATAACAATAAAACTAATTAATAAATCACAACAACAATTACAATAAAAAACAGAAGAAACAACAAGATTAATAGATCATCGGCATTGCAGTCAACATCAAACGCCCGAAGATGGACATATTGTCCGAAACGCGTCGCGTCAATTTATAATAATAAAAAACAAAAAATATATTGTGATTATTAAAGTAAAAACAACAAATAAATATAAATTAAAATAAATTAAATTTGTTTTTGATTTGTATTTAAACATAAAATATTAACACAATATGGAGACAAACACACAATTTTATTATTTTTAGGTATAAACGTGCCAATTTTACCGTTTATAACCTTAATACCCGTTATTGAATTTCTCACAAACTTAAATACAAAATTTGTATGTATTTGTATGTACCTGTACAATGCAAATAATTATACTGTTGACTGTTGAGTGTTGACTTGTTGAGGATGATGTTTGGCTGAAGATCTTGATCTGCTGCGTACGTCGACTAAAGCTGACAATGATGATGATGATAGACGCTGCTGCTGTATTAGTACTAGGAACTCGAACGTTGTGCTCCTGGTCTTGGGAAAGCCATCGCAAATGTAGCAAACCTTTTTGCTAAATGCACTAATGAGTGCCGTTGTCTAGCAGTAAATTTCGATGGTTTTAGGAAGGCCAGCCCAAGTGTCGCCAAATTTTGATGATGCGAGTGCACTAATGTGAAATGCCGTTGCAGTACGAAACTGTTTTTAGGAAGGCCAACCCAAGTGTCGCCAAATTTTATTGATGCGAATGCACTAATGTGAAGTGCCGTTGCAGTACGAAACTGTTTTTAGGAAGGCCAGCCCAAGTGTCGCCAAATTTTGTTGATGCGAATGCACTAATGTGAAGTGCCGTTGCAGTACGAAACTGTTTTTAGGAAGGCCAGCCCAAGTGTCGCCAAATTTTGTTGTTGCGAATGCACTAATGTGAAGTGCCGTTGCAGTACGAAACTGTTTTATTGGTCGGGTTGCTTTATCGGCACACACCCAAATTATGTTCAACCGAAAATGTGGTTGTGGTATGACTAGGTATCGCCAATCAATTTTCCTCTTATATACTGCACTTTGGTGAAAGCCTCCGATATATTGCTTCCTTCCAAAGTGCCTCCAAAATAATTGTATTTGCACTTTAGGTCACGTGCCAACCTAGAGCACGACAAATTGCTGCGAAGAAAAAATGGCGATTCGGCCGAAGGACCAAATGTTGAATCTTCTTTCTTCCTTTGACCACCAGAACCACAAAAACTTAATTAACACTTGTTTAATTAATTGAAATTATAAACTCTTTAATTCTTCTCCTTAATATTAAACAAATACGTAATCTAATCTTTGAATATATTTTATTTGGTGGTCTGGTGGTGTTGGCTTCTACTAAAATTCTGAACTCTATCTTTTTGAGATATGATTTTTGACAACTGATTTTCATTTGGACCGGGAGGAAACGAAACAGAACAAAGCGCGCAATGAAACTTTATTCTTAGTCTTAAACCACAATGTGTGTTAATTTTCTTAAGATTATACGCAAGTGCGCGCTGTGTTTCGTTGCCTCCCAGTCACAATGCAATATGACTACATGAACAAAAATAGGCAATGGATTGAACAAATAACAAGGAAGTAGATGTAGGGCAACAACACCCTGCAACATTAGAGAAAATGATAGAAGAGATAGAGATAGTGTAGAAAGGGTTGTAGGTAGTATTGAAAAATTTTAAAATGTATCGAAGTGGGAGGTGAAGTTCACTGGTGAGCGTTGTGGTGCCTCAGTGAACTCATCAAGAACTTATCAGAGAGTTGAAGATGGAGTTCTTACCACCGAATTACGACGATTCGTTACTAGATGAGATTGGGCGTCGCACACAAGGCAAGGACGAGTCCATCGGTGTCTATGTGGCGACGATGCAGAATTTGTTTGGCAGGCTTTCAGAACCAATTTCGGAACGGAGGAAAAGTCAATTAATCAAAAGAATTTGACACCGTTTTACCAGACGCAACTTGGATTGGCGAATCCCAGTTGTGTTCCTGATTTAGTTTTGTTAGGGCGTAATTTAGGAGCAGTTAGGGCTAACGTGGAATCATATGTTCCATCTCCCAGTGTTAGAAATAGGACGTTGCTAGAACCGGATCTAGCATACGTAGGTATTGATACTCCTACAGTTTTGGTTGTTTATGAGAACAGCGAAACTAGTCGTCAGGTTCGTTTTCAGGCTCAATCATCGAGTCCGCGCATTCAAAATTCTCAAGTAGGTGATGGGGGACCAATTATGTGATGTTTTAATTGCAATGGATCAGGCCATTTTGCAAATAGGTGCTCCGCTCCTAGGCGTTGTTATGGTTGTGGTAGGCAGGGAGTTACTCGAAGTAACTGCCCTAGTTGTTCTAGAAACTTCGGTCAAAGTAATCAATAGTCGAGAAACATGGTTTCGAATAACCAGTCGGGAAATGCGAGACGCACTCTCGGGTCAATAGGACGAGAGCGTCGTTTAATTCTTTTAGGTTGCCTATTGGTAACCAGTCGGCAATTCATTTGGGTTTCACACTAGAGCAGAGTGGTAGAGATCAACGGCCATATTTAGGCTTTGAAATTTTTGGTATTAAAATGTTAGGTCTTTTAGATTCAGGTGCTTCACGCACAATTATTTGTAGGGACGGGTGGGAAATTTTTAAAGATTTAGGTTTAGAGTTAGGCGAAACTAGCATAGATAAAGTTACTTAAGTGGATAGTGGAGGTATAGGAGTAGAGGGAGTTCTTTCACTTCCAATTAGGGTTAAAGAGAAAGTAGTATTAGTAGTGTCTCGAAATTCCCCGCCTTTCTCATAGGTGGATTTTAGGAGCAGATTTTGGTCACTATTGGGTGTGGTCCCGGATCTAAAATCGAGGGAATGGACGTTTTCGAACCAAAGCTCTCTGGCTTCGATGTCCGTGGCGGAACATTTAACAGAATTGACAGAGACACAACAAAAAAAGTTAGATAGTTGTTTAGAACAGCTTTTTAAAGAAATGCCAGAGGGATTAGGGTGCACACAGATGGTGTCGCACAAAATTAGGACAAAATCTGAGCCGATTAAACAGCGGTACTATCCGGTGTCGCCAGCTATTCAAAAGTTTGTAGATAGGGAATAAGAAAAGATGCTCCGCCACGGAGCCATTGAAAAATCTGACAGTCCATGGGCTTCACTCATTGTCATGATTAGGAAGAAAGATGGCACGTATAGGTTTTGTGTAGATTATAGGAAGTTGAATGAGGTAACAGATAGCGACGCGTACCCCCTACGGACATCTTAGATAAGTTAAATAACGCTAGGTTTTTAAGTTCACTGGACATTAAGTCTGCTTATTGGCAGATTCCAGTTGAGAAGGATTCGCGGAAGTATACAGCATTTACAGTTCCAGGTCGGGGACTATTTAATTTTTTGAAAATGCCGTTCGGTTTGCATAATGCACCCGCAAATTGGCAGAGTTTTATAGATACGGTCCTTGGACCTGAGTTAGAACCATATTATGTCTTCGTCTATCTTGATGACATCATCATCGTGACAGACACTTTCGAGAAACATGTGGAAATTTTGAATGAGGTTTTTGATAGATTAATAAAGGCAGGTTTAAAAGTAAAATGTCATTTTGTTAGGACTTCTCTAAAATGTTTGGGCTATGTTGTTGAAAGAAATGGTCTCCACATGGATGCAGAAAAGATGGAAAGTATTTTAGGAATTCCATCACCTAAAAATGTGAAGGAAGTTAGGAGCTTCATCGGCACGGTATTCTGGTATAGGAGATTCATTCCAAACTTTGCTAGTTTGTTGAAACCGTTGCCTGAATTGACGAAGAAGAATAGAACATTTAATTGGAGTAAGGAATGTGAGGAGAGCTTTAGAAAAGCTAAAGAATGTTTGGTAGCGGCACGCATTCTAACGTGCCCGAATTTCACGAAGCGATTTGTCGTTCAGACGGATGCTTCGGACTTTGGGATTGGTGCGGTCCTTAGTCAAAATTTTGACGAAGGCGAAAAAGAAATTTGCTATTTGAGCAGATCACTTAATAGTTGCGATCGTAACTATTCGTCCACAGAAAAAGAGCGCTTGGCTGTTCTGCGGGCGATAGAAAAGTTACGGCCATATTTCGAGGGTATGAAATTCACGGTTATCACCGATCGCTTCTCTCTGATATGGTTGAGCAAGTTGAAAGACCCAGCAGGTCGGCTGGCTCGATGGGCTGTACGTATGCAGCAGTTCGATTTCAACATTGTTCACCGCAAAGGGAAGGATCATGTAGTGCCAGATATGCTCTCCAGGAATGTACCAGTTTTATCTGGGATTTCAGAGCCTACAAAAGATCCTTGGATAGAAAAGATGATAGGAGAGGTGGAAAAGAAACCAATGTCTTTCCCAGCCTGGAGAGTAGAACAGGGAAAATTGTTTAAGTTATGCTAGTAATAGTGAGTGGAAGTTAGTAGTAGCAAAGAATGATAGGAAAAAGATTTTAGAAGAAAATCACGACCACCCGTTAGCAGGGCAGGGGTTAAGAAAACTTTTTGTAGGATAGGAGAAAAATTTTACTGGCCAAAAATGAGGTCAGATATAACTAGGTACGTTAGGGACTGCAAGATATGCCAAAGTGTGAAATCTATTAATGAAAAACCAGCTGGGTTGATGATGGAGAGGAAAGGGGTAAGCGATCCGTGGGAGATGATTTGTATTGATTTGGTAAGTCCACTTCCGAAATCGAGTAGGGGTTTTGTATACATTCTTACGGTCGTCGACTACTTTACCGAATTTCCATTGTTGTTCCCGTTGAGGTCCGCAACGGCGAAGTCTGTTTGTAAGGAGTTGGAAGACAATGTCTTCTTGTTGTTTGGCGTTTCAAAATGTGTTGTTTGTGATAACCGTCCGCAGTTCAAAAGCAAGGAACTGAAGTCTTTTTGTGATAGCTATGGTTCCAAAATCAGGTTTACGGCGAATTACCACCCACAAGCTAATCCTTCAGAAAGGATAAACCAAATAATAAAAAAATACTCTTAGCGCGTACGTTTCAGAAAATCATAGCTCTTGGGACTCCCAGCAAAAGTTGAGTGTTGTATACGCACTTCGAATCATGAGGTTTTAGGCGTGTCGCCTTACTACTCGAATTTCGGTCGAGGTAAACCCTTAACCACCATCCCGGATGTTAGGAGTGATAGTACGGATGACACAAGGGAAAGGTTTAGGTTGCTTAGGGAAGAGATAGGGACAAAATTAGATCCGGCATCCAAGATGGCGGCGAAAAGGTACAAGCTTAGACGAAGGGATGTACAATATCTTCCAAACGAATTGGTTAGGCGAAGTTACTTCAGTTTGTGTGATGCAGCAAATAACTACACGGCAAAATTAGCGCCTAAATTTTTAGGTCTTCTTATTAAGAAACGCGTGTCTCCATGGACGTACGAGTTCAAGGACGAAAAAGGTTCCGATCGAGGAACCTGGAACGTCAAAGATTTAAGGCCGTACTACAAAGATTCCGACAAAAATTCCGATACTTAGTAGCGTAGCAAGGACTAGCTGCGCTAAGAGTTACTGAGAGCTTCACAGCTCTGTGATGTGCATTAACTCTCGTCCAGAGCGATTGAGATGTAGAATTGTTGTGCTGTAGTAAATTAGATTTGGGTGTGTTTCTTCTTTTTACTTCGCTTTCTTATCTGAAAGCCAATGTCCTTCTTTGGTAAGTAAGGGTGGAACTTGTTACGGTAAGATTTACCGCACAAAAAGCATTCTTTTGGTTCTTTAAACCTGGTCAAATCGTGTGTTTTTGGCTCGGTTGAACTCTCGATATTTGTTTCCGCTCCATCCCAACCATTTTTTTTTTCTTACACACATTTTGAGTCCGTTGTCCTTTGGGAGTTTTGAGAGTGACTGAGAGAGAGGAAAACAAAGCGGGTTATTTTCCATCGGGTTGAGCCAGAGGACGAGCTGGAGACTTACCCGCAACGTATTCGAATATAATCGTGCTGAGCCAGCGGATGAGCTGGAGACTCACACGCATCATTCTATCGTTACGAGTCAGCAGACGGGCTGGAGACTCGCACGCAAAACGAGGAAGCTAACTATTAACAAGCTTTCCAACGAGATCGAAAGAGGAGTTCACAACATCACAACAATTTGTGAATTATAATCACACCAAAAGATCCGAAGAGGATGGCTATATGGTCGTAGCGAAGTGGACAAGCCAAGCCTCTATTTTGAATGACAATTCAATTTTGGATTTTGAAAAGAAGAGAAAAGAGATTTTTGAAATTTAAGAAAAGAGAAGTGAAAAATTATTGCGTTGGTTGCTTAAGCGAATTTTAGAGAAAAATTGTGAAAACCTGAAGAAAATCGATAGGGGAAATCGAGAGTTGAAATTCAAAGAAAAGGCTTGAGGAGAGTGTCTTTGTTGGAGAATTTTCCAAAAAGCTAAGTATTTCTGTGTCCGGTTGTGTCCAGAAATATTTGTAGCTTGTCTATTGTTTGTTTAATTTGTTTTAATTCGTTTTGTTTGTGACCCTATGTGGGGCAAACAAATTTAGATTTGAGTAGGTCTTCGCTGAATATTCGTTTTCCTCCCAAGATTGTGGGACTCATGACCTTTTTTTTCTTTCCATTACCACTGTGATCTTTTTTTGTGTTGTCGTAGCACAAAACATTGTTTGCTCTTTTTTTTATTTTCTAAAACCTATTCCTTATTTCGAGAATTAGCCTTCTGCTAAAATTGAAATACACTGTTCTATTTTTCTTTTTGTCGAAAAGACTCTGGGTTTTAGTCCTGGCCTTCTGCCACGGTTTCGCAGACCAATAACTTCCCAACCAATAAAATTACTCAACTTCCCATTACTTACTTACTTAAGGTGGCGCAGACAGTCCATTGTGGACCACGGCCTCAACCAACAATCCTCGCCAGCTAGGCCGGTCCCTAGTCAGTGGCCTCCAGTTGCGCACACCAAGTTGATTGAGGTCGTTTACCACTTGATCGCGCTACCTTAGATTGGGTCTTCCAGAACTGCGTCGGCCCTCCGGGTTGGAATTGAAGACTCGTCGGGCAGGAGCGTTTTCGTCCATACGCTCCACATGACCTAGCCATCTAAGCCGCTGAATTTTCAGCTTCTTAACCAAGTCAATGTCGCTGTATAGCCCGTACAGTTCGTCATTGAATCTTCTCCTCCATACTCCATTGTTACATACAGGACTGAATATCACCCGAAGAATCTTTCTCTCAAAGCACCCCAGCCTGTATTCATCCGATTGTGTCAGTGTCCAAGCCTCTGCCCCATACAGCAGGATTGGGATGATAAGGGTCTTGTATAGTGTCTCCTTGGTCCTTTGAGAGAGGGCTTTACTACTAAGATGGCATCTTAGCAGGAAGAAACAGCGATTGGCAAGAGTGATTCTTCGACTGATCTCTTCACTGATGTTGTTCTGAGAGGTTATAGTGGAACCCAAATAGACAAAGTCCTTGACAACCTCAAAGTTGTATATGTCCATTGTCACGTTTTGTCCGACCCCGAGGACAGCATATACTTTGTTTTATCTTCATTTACAGCCGAGCCGCTTTCACTTCAATACTTGCGAATGCTCCACTGACAGCGCGCTTCGTTCTTCCAATAATGTCAATACCATCAGCATAGCCAAATAATTGAACGGATCTAAAAAAAATCGTACCGCTGGTGTTGACATGCGAGTTGCGTACGATTGCCTCAAGAATGATGTTGAAGAGGTTACATGACAGCGCGTCACCATGTCGTAAGCCTTTCTCGACATTAAATGAGTCGGTGGTGTTCTTACCAACCTTGACGGAGCAGCGCGAGTTCTCCATAGTCATCCTGCACAATAAAACGAGTTTAGCAGGGATGCCAAGGAGTGACATGGCTCTGTATAGCTCGTTCCTATTCACGCTGTCATAGGCTACTTTAAAATCAATAAAGGGGTGGTGGGTATCGATCTGGAATTCTTGGGTCTTTTCCCAAATCTGCCGAAGTGTGAAAATTTGGTCGACGGTTGACTTACCGGGCCTGAAACCACACTGAAAGGGGCCAATCAGTTCACGTGCGAAAGGGTTTATACGTTCACACAGAATGGCCGACTAGATTTTATAGGCGACATTTAGGAGACTTATACCTCTGTAGTTGGCGCAGCTTAGAGCATCTCCTTTCTTGTGGATAGGGCACACAATGCTGAGGTTCCATTCGTCAGGCATACTTTCATTCGGCTAGATTGTACAGATGAGTTGGTGTATGCGCCTCACCAAGTCATCTCCCGCGGCTTTGAAGTGTTCAGCCGTAAGGCCATTCGCTTCAGCAACCTTGTTGGACTTTAGTTTGCTATCCGAACTTCTTCTTGGTCGGGAGGACGGAAATTTTGTTCATCATCATCCAAATCGAATGGATCATTCTGCCTGACAGCGATTAGTTGGTTGTCTTCGCCGTTTAACAGTCTGCAGAAGTGTTCTTTCCAAATTCTCAGCACCGACTGTGTATCTACAACGACATTCCCACCCTCGTCTCTGCATGCTTCCGCTCGGGCTTTGTTACCCTTGGACGAATGATTTACCCTTTGGTAGAACTTTCGAACATTGCTTCTGCCGTAGCTACCCTCAATAGATTCAACCATTCGTTTTTCCAGTTCTCTTTTTTTTCTTCTGAAAAGCCGATGTTCGTTTTTCCTCTTTTGCTGGTATACCGCACGGGCAGCTCTAGTTCTGGCGTTCAGAACTGCATGATAGGCTTCGTCAATTTCCCATTGAGAATAATAATTCTTTATAGTTTAATTCTTTACAATTGAAGACATTTTCCAGATTTGTATTGGTAAGGCAAACTACCATAAAAGTTTCCTGGCGCCCACTTATAACCGAGTACACCCTGTACTCCAATTTAATTCGAAATAACTTTTTTTATTGTCTTCCACATTTTTTTTTTAATATCGATTTTATCGCGTTTAAATCTTTTCGAACCCACCCCTCGCTGAGCAGTCGGAAGGTGGTTGTATAAAAAATAAAATACTTGTTTTGATACACTTTAATTTTTTGTCACTCTCACTCTCTTTGTTTTGACGTTTCCATTCTATTATCAATTATCATTATCGATTTCAATTTTCGGTGCTTATTCGTCTTGCTTTGTTTATATTTTAATTTGTTTGGATTCGAATAATCCCAGTTTGATGTGTTTAAGTTCGTCTTTCAATAATAATTAATCATCGTAAATATAAAGAAAATTCGCGGTAAAGTTTTTATAACAATACTTTCTAAAATTCTAATATTTTTAAGGAACTCGTCGCTTGGCTTTATAAGCTGATATTTTGATACTTCATCCAACCACGTTAAACTGCCTGAAGTATTGAGGGTATTGGTTAATTTTTACTTTTTGATTATGAATACGGCGAGGTATTCGATAGCGTCTTCTTTCAATTCGTCGAATTCAAGCGAAGCTATTTCATCGTCTTCTGTTTCCAGTTCGGTATTGGGTGCTTCAATAGTTTCTGGATGCATTTGTGAAGCAAGAACTTCTGAAACCATTTGAGCAACTTATTGATTTTCGTTGCAGAATTCTTCTTTTCGTTCAACGTTGCTGTAGTCACTTAATTGTTGTGTTGCATCGGACCGTCCTGAAATGTGTTCAAAACTTTGTATAGTGAAGTAGATTAAGCATAAATATTGCTTTTAATAGTGATTTTTTTTTTACTAACTACAACAGCAGAAACATGTATGTTTTATTGAATATTAAATTATCTTACCCAATGTGCAGGAACGTATTCTATATTTTAATTCTAGTGGTGTTGGGTGATCATGAAGACCTCCCTTAGATCTTATAACTCCAAAGAAGAGTTCTAAATCATCTTGGTTCAGTCTATTTGTAATAATATATGTTAAACTGTGATTTTGTCTAACATAATCTTAAAAAGAGGCAAAGATGTATTACTCAGAATAATTCCCTTTTGAAAAGGGAGAAGTGAATTTCGTGACGGTGTTTGAGTATGCACTCACTCATTGCATCAATTATATTGCTCTGTTCATTTAAAGCTAATCCAAAGACTTAAATTCTATCTCTAGAATCAATAGATGGGCATTTGGAATTGAACACATCAAACCAGTCATTAGTGACTTTAATAAGTTCAGAATATTCCAATGAATTTGGTGCCATTGATTTTCCTAAAGTAACGCATCGTCTTATGGATGCAGAAACCGAATTTGAAAATAACTGAGTTGCATATTTCACTTTTTGACGATCACTTTGCTTAACTTCAAGATGTTAAGTTGTTAGTTTGAAACATATTTTTAAATCAAACTTTTCGAGTTCGAGAATATTTCTGACTGGTGCGGGCGGCGTTAATGTGTTTTCCGTTCAGGATAAACCCAGTGTCAATGAAATGGTTTCTCATAAGTTTGATCATATGCGGAATATCTGCAAAGAAGAAAATCTTTTTCATGGGGTTGGTTGGATGAAAAATGAACGGTTGTTGTTCCGAAATCGAAAGTCCTCTCCATACAGATACATTTGTTGATCCCATGTCAGAAACTACAGCAACGACAGTAAAAGAAATTTCTTCCAGCTTTGAAATAATAAATTTGAAAATAGTGCCAGTCATCGGAGCATCAAGATCGTAGTAATCAATTTGTTTCCAGTTTTTGACTAGACCCCTTACCATCACAACTTGGGCATATTTTGTTGGGCCCATCGCAATATCATTTGCTTTATCGTACGCATAGTTTGACTTTATTTTTATTTCGTCAAATAAAAGAACACAAAGCCGATCATTTTCTTCTTCGCTCCACTTAGACACTAACTGAAATGCGTTGTTTGAAATACCTGGTTTTGTTTCTATTTTATAAGCCCACCAACGCAAAGTTGACGGAGCAGAAATCTTCTAAGAAGTCTGTAGGCTCTAGGACCACCTGAATATAACGACATTGCCTTAGAAATATCATCAGCCTTTTATTTGGGTGACGGTGAATATTCCCCTTACAGACTGCCTTATAGCCTCGTCCTTCTGTGCCTGCTGATTTTTTTTTAATTGACTTTTTTAATTTGCGAACTGCTCTTTCCAGCTCTAAGATTCCTAGTACCTTACTGCATTCGGGATCAACTCTATGTAAGAAGGTAATATTAATTTTTTTTTTTAAATTGATCAAGAGTATAACTTACTCTGCCTGAGTGGTAGGTACCATTCATGTAGAATAAAACGTTTTGTTGAGACGTTTCTTCGTAATGATCCTCTTCTTCTGGACTTTCGAGAATCACATTACTTGTGGCGGCCGTTTTAAGACTAGATTAGATTAGATTAGATTAGATTAGATTTTTATTTTTTTTTGAATAAAAAGTTTACAAATTTACAATATAATTTATATAAAAAAGTTATGGGTGTGGCATAGCCGTCTGCCCGGTTGATTCGTTAAACATTTTGTATTTACATATTATAAACAAAAAATTAAAGTAAATTAAATATAAATTTAGTTTTTAATTTAGAATTTGGGATTAAACAAAAAAAGAAAGAAAAATTAACATTTTGGATCTTAAACAAGAAGAAAATGAACAGAGATTAAAAATCGCACGAAAATTACATATCGCAAGAACATGATGTATAATTATGATAATTTTGATTATTATTAACTATCTAAATTCAGTATTTAAATAGTGTCTATACTGGAGTGCATCTTTTAGAAAACTGCTGAGGGCTACCCAATTAGTACCATTCAATATGGTTTTAGTTTGTTCCATCGTCAAAGTCAACTCACCGAAGTAAATGCATCTTAAGTCTCTGTAGATAGGGCGTATTGCTAAAAGATGAAAAGTATCTTCTTTCGCTCGCATATTGCATATTGTGCAAAGATTTGTTTCTTTGTTTCTGAATGATGAACCATTTAAATTCAGCATATCACACCTAGCTCTGCAAATCAAAGATATCGATTGGATGCTATTCGAGTCATTAAAATAGTTGTTGCAGTTTCGGCTAAAGCTGAGCTCTGGGTAGATGAGTCTATTAATAGAGTTAGATGCTTGTTGAATGCATTCATTGCGCTGTAACTTATAGAAATTTTGCTTCAAATCAGCCCGGTCTTCGTATTGCAAGCTTAAGTTGAATCCACATTTGACAGACAGAGTTTTCCATTCATCAACCCATTCCACCTTCCTGTTTATTGCAAACTTCGTAAGAATATGTGGTATTCTGTGCACTGGTAATCCAAGTGTTTTCAGGATATAATCAAAATGTAGCTTGAGAGTATAGTTGAATAGTGATGGCAAACCTGTTTGTAGCGTAAGGAAGTAATTTAAAGTGTTCATCGGCAAGCGGAAAAGTATTTTCAAGAAATATCGTAGCAGTTTTTTTACCTCTTCATACGACCGGTATCCCCAAGTTTGACAACTATAGCACATAACAGAGCGCATAATTGATTCGAAGACCTTGTATTTCGCGGAAGTCATAATTTCGTTGTTCCCGATTATATCTTTCCAGGAAGAATTTATAAGATTTTTAGCTGAAATCAGTTTTTTCTCAAGGTGAGAAGAGAAATTCATGTTTGATTGTAGTATAACACCAAGGTATTTGTATTGTGTAACTGTTTCAATCAATTCACCATCGAGAAACCATTTTTCATTAATTCCCAATTTTGTTTGCCTGTTGCGAGTGATCATGATTTTTGATTTTTCTACATTTATAGCAAGCCTCCAGGTTTTACAATAAGCATTGAGTTTATTGATCATTAGTTGAAGACTCTGTGGCGATTCGGCAAAAAGGACGATATCGTCTGCATAAAGAACCACTTTAATTTTTATGTCTGCTATGTATACTCCAGCAGGTAAGTGAGAAGAAATATCATCAATAAACAATGAAAACAATATTGCACTCAAAAGACAGCCTTGTTTCACTCCTGATATTGTTTCGAACCATTCTGACATGCTTTTGCCATCCCACACCGTTTGTCGAGTATTTTGGTACATATTTTTGAGTACTTTTAGGAGCTTTATAGACATTCCTTTCTGTGAAAGTTTCTAGAACAAAGCATTGCGATCAATAGAGTCAAAAGCTGCTTTAAAGTCGACAAAAAACATGTACAACTTTTTCTTTTGTTTTAGAAAGTGTTGGGCAACGGTCGTCACAGTGAAAATGTTGTCTATTGTTGAGTATCCTTTACGTAAACCTGCTTGATACTCGCTTAATACTTCGTTTCTTTCTATCCATTCGTTTATTCGACTAAGGAGTATTGAAGAGAAAATTTTAGCCGCTGAGTTCATGAATGATGTACCTCTGTAGTTGCATGCCAAGTTAACATCACCTTTTTTATGTAACGGATATACAATAGCATCTTTAAATTCCTGAGGCACCCTACCGGTTCTAAAGATGAAATTGAAGGCGTCAAGCATATGCGTTAGCAACGCAATAGGAGCATTTTTGTAGAATTCGTTAGGGATTCGATCAGGGCCTGGTGCTTTTCTGTTCTTTGAGCTATACAGGCTCAATTGTAGTTCACTTAGTGTTAATTCTCGATCAAGTAGATCATCTTCCACAAGTGGTTCTGCGTAGTGAAAGTTGCGCTCTTCCAAGTAGCATGGATTCAGCAATAATTTGAAGTGTTCGGCTAGTTTTCCTGCAGATAAGTGTATCCCACAAACGAAGTCTACTCCTTTAAGTGACTTTAATTTTGCCCAAAAACTCTTGGTATCTCTTATACAGGAGAGCTCTATAGCTACTGAGTTGTAGTAATGTTTACGTTTATTATAGCATAGTGCTTTATAACGTTTATTTGCGGTGATATATTTTCTTCTCAGGGTTTCGTTGTGATCGATTTTCCTTAATTTTCTAAGAAGTTCAAATGATAGATTTCTTGCCGTGAAACATTCTTGGTCGAACCATTTCTGGCGATAGATATTAGATTTTGTAGGATTAGATTTTACATGTACAACTTCTTTTATAGTGTTGTTTAGAAAACATATCTTTTCTTCGGTGAGGAGTTCAAATCTATATATATAAAACTGGTGTGAAAAATGTATAGTAATTCATCAATTAAAAACGGCTGGGCCAATTTGGCTCAATTTTTTTTTAAGTTGTTCGTATATGCCATGAGAAGGTTTGTATGAAGGAAAATTTTGGAAAAACCTTCTGGAAAAGTTGTGTTATGCGTGCGAAAAAATACACTAAGAGCTCACTTAGTAAATCTGAAAAGTCATTTATTTGAAATATAAATCAGTCATAATTTTATATAATATTAATTTTTTTGATTTTTGATTTGAAGTCAAATAAACGTTAAATACAAAAACAAAGTATGTTTCGTCGTTTAGTATTTTAAATTTGTGAACGCTATAGATTTCATTTATATGTATGAAGTACTACATGCGTACATACGTATATGTAGGTATTCCAAAAATATTTACTTCGAAAAGCTTTTCCAAAGAAACACTTTTTGATAGGAGAAGATGGTGGAAGATGGTAGATGGTGGAAGATGGAACATGGCAGATGGTAGAAGATGGTAGACTAGACGGTAGAAGATGGTAGACGGTAGAAGATGGTAGATGGTTGATGGAAGAAGGTGGTAAATGGTAGAAGATGGTAGATGGTAAAAGACGGTAGAAGATGGTAGAAGATAGTTAGCAGTAGAAGATGGTAGTTGGTAGAAGATGGTAGTTGATAGAAGATGATAGATGATAGAAGGTGGTAAATGGTAGAAGATGGTAGAAGATGGAAGTAGATGGTTAATTGTAAACGATGGTAGATGGAAATAAATGGTAATAGATTGTAGATGGTCAAAAATGGTAGATGGTAGATGGTGAAAGATGGTAGAAGGTGGTAGAAGATAGTTAGTAGTATAAGATGGTAGTTGGTAGAAGATGGTAGATGGTGAAAGATGGTAGAAGATGGTAGAAGATAGTTAGCAGTAGAAGATGGTAGTTGGTAGAAGATGGTAGATGGTGAAAGATGGTAGAAGATGGTAGAAGATAGTTAGCAGTAGAAGATGGTAGTTGGTAGAAGATGGTAGTTGATAGAAGATGATAGATGGTAGAAGGTGGTAAATGGTAGAAGATGGTAAAAGATGGTAGAAGACGATAGATGGTAGAAGATGGTAGAAGACGGTTGATGGTAGAAGATGGTTAATTGTAAATGATGGTAGATGGGAATAGATTGTAGAAGAAGGTAGATGGTAGAAGATGGTAGACGTAATGTTCTCAAGTTTGACCACTATTCTTTTTAGATAATTAAAGTTAAAACGTCGCGTCGTTGCAATTACTTAGTAATTTTAGATCATAGATGGTAGATGGTAGATGGGAGGCGCTTTGATTCTGTTTGCAGGTGATTTTCTCCAAACCTTGCAGGCACATAGCTGTATATAGTGAAATGAGCTAGAAGAAAAAAACATAGTTGTCTGTAAAGTCGGTTTACGGACGATAATTTTGCATGATAACCAACCCTCAACCTCCCAACCACCACCGCAACGACCCAACTAAAAACCCACAATTTTTGATGAAATATGCTAAAAGAAAAAAAAGTTGTATCCGGTTTTAAAACATCTTATTCTTTTTGATAGGTTTAACGTACTTCAATGCTTGAGTGATGCTTTTTTAACAAGCTGTTATAAACAGGTATTCTATTGATTTTTTTAGTATAAAACACTTGGGCGTATTTAAAATAAACTATATATCGTCGTTTATATCACTGCGATATCTGCTCGGAAGGGCAGAACAACGTCTGCCGGGACAGCTAGTGTGGTTATAAAGGTACTGTTAATCTGGCCGAATAATTTTGTTGCATATATTTCTTTCGAGTTATCTTTCCATACGAGTTATGGGGGTAGAGCTATTTCGTAGTGATTTGAGGGGTTGTTTAGGCTAAGTTCAACTAAAAGAGGCATATGGTCAGAGAATGTTTTTACTCCTACTTCGAAAGACGAAGTGCTTTTTAACCATTCATTAGAAATTGCGCAGAAATCAATTACTGATTTGCCTGATCCTCCAATGAATGTAAACTCACCCAGTGAATCATTTTTACTGCAGCCATTGAGAATAAAAAGATCGTTTGCTTGACACATTTCCATAAAAAGTCTACCATTTCTGTTGATTATTTGGTCTTTAGAATTTCGTGACATCGCTATATCTATGCCAATAAAATTACTTTCATCTGTTACTATCTTATTTCCTATGCGAGCATTAACGTCACCGATTAGCATTATATTTTGAGATTGCAGCGTGTGCAAACAATCATCGAGAGCATTGAAATCATTATCCCAGAAATTGCAATTCAGATACGTGGGCACAATAAAGTATCTTTTACCTAGGTTGTTGATTACAAGACATGTTTGATCATTCACTTCGATAAAGTTGCCATTGACGTTACTTTTAAAACCAAGCAAAGATCCACCTATCGCTCTACCAAAATTGTGCTCACGAGTAGCAGGTATCCAGTGTAAGTTATATTCACTGAAATATTTCTTCAAATTATCTATTTGTTCACTTTCTACAAATGTCTCAAATAAAAAAAAAACACATCATGTTCTTTTACAAACTTAAAAAATTCTACAAAAAATAATTTGTTACCTAAACCAGCTATATTATAAGAAACTATTTTAATTTTACTTTCTTGATGTTGTTCATTTTCATTATTATTAATACTAATACTTGCTTGACAGACGGCAACCCTGTTTCAGTTGTTTTTCTGCTTCTGTTTCTGCTGCGAGATTGTAGATCGCGTTGGCTCGTTTGACATGATGACAGAAGCTTGTTTTGACAGTTCGACGACAGGTGTTTGTTTTGATTGAGTATTTTTTCTAAAATCAAAATCACCTGGATTTATATCACCAAACATTTCTTTGATTACCTCAAAACCATCGCGGCTTCCACACATAAAAGAACCTTCTCGTGTTGTGTTGAAGGTTTTGTCATTAACTACCAACTTCAAGCCTCGAATTTGTGTTTTCGCTGTTGGATGTTTATTCTTTAAACATCTTCGTAGTTGGAGAGCCTGTTGTCGTCGTTTGAGTTCGTCTCATGTGTATTCAGGATTGACATATACTCCTGTGCCTTTCAGTAGGCTTGAATTCTTAGAAGCTGGTTGACTGTGGCTTTGCTTTTTGTGTCAACCATTATCAATTGATGTTGTCCCTTGGATGGAATTGAAGTGACATCTTCAAGGTTGATGTTTGGAAGATTCATATTGTGTCTGGCTAGATCGTTGATCGTTATTCGAAGGCACTGTGAATATTACATTGGTCTGCTTCATGCGTTTTTCGATCTGCTCCATTTTGTTTTCCATAGCTTCATTTTTATTTTTTAGATGTTCAATTTCTTTGGAAAGAGTCTCGTTTATTGTTTGGAGTGATTTTATTTCATTTAAAGTGTGGTCGAAACCCATTTTTAGATCTTTGATTTTTTCGGTAAGAATTTCTTCAAAGAATTTTTTAAGGTCTGCAATTGACATACATATTTGCGACGGTCATGTTTGCAAAGGAGTTCTTCTTCCTGGAGCTTAAAAATTCCGGTGAAGTTTCTTGCAGATTTTGTTTATTTGCTAGTGGCATTAGTTGCGCACTCAAATGTGAATTTATTTATTTACACTTATTATTATTATTATTATTATTAAATTCTTTATTTTTCCTTAATAATATTACAAAATGATACAGCATAGAATACGGACATGGCAATTATGCCGTCTGCCGGATATGACATTTCTTACAAAGTAAATTTTGATAAAAAAGAATATCGTAGATAACAAATTTTTAATAGAAATTTATGGAGATAGAATAAGATAGAACTCTATAGGTTTATTATCGAATAGTCGATTTTACAAAAGAGAACAGTAAGAATAAGATTTTTACAATTTAAATGATTTCCAACATAAATATTTCGCAATTTGAAATGATTTGAAACATAAAAATAATTAACGATTTTAATTGGGTGAGCGAGTTTTTTGTAATTTTAATGATTTACCACATAAAAAGCAACAATTTGAGGTATTTATAGTTTTAATAAAATGTTTTGAAACAACATAACTAAATTTTACGGTAATGTTCAAAAGCTGTTTCTATACATAAGGGCATGTTTGCAGTATTTATATAGACAGGGCCATCCTCGAACTCCATTTAATATGTCATAGAGACTATTAATGGACAGAAAACTTTCTTGAAAATATAACCGTCGTATTTCTTGTAGAAGCGGGCAGATGGCAATGAAGTGGAAAATATCTTCAGACTCCCTTCTATTGCATAAGTTGCAAGTTTGTTGAAGATCAGTTCTATGTGGAACATAGTTCAGACTGAGAATTTCAACTCTAGCCTTGAAGATGGTACTTATAGCTTCGGAAGAGTACTTGGTATTGAAATAACTTTCTTCAGTTAACAATTGATGGTTAAGGTTTCTGTAGTATACCCTGGATATAGACGATGAGGCTTTGGTTAAGTGCTGGTCGTATATTTTATCATCTACTTTGGCTATAATTGAAGAAAATAAGTCCTGCCACTCGTGTACATTCCGATCTGTGAGAGACAAATACATGTCGTGAGACAAGGCCAGCTGGTTCCATTCTCTAAAAGGATAGGCATTAGAATGCAGTTGTCTAGCAACAATGGATTTATGGAGGCTGCTTCCACTTCTTCTCATAACTCTCGTTAGGTAGTCTGCTTGAGATTTTAAGTTTCTAATGTAGATGGGCGCTAGACCAGATTCCACATATAAAGCATAGGATGGAGCTGTATTCGGTAGTCGAAATACTCGTTTCAAGAAGTGTCTTTGTACAGCTTCAAACTCTTCAATGTGGGTCACTCCAAAAGCCTGGACTCCGTAGCACATACAAGTGTTGACTGTAGCATTGAACACTTTATATTTACAAGAATGTGAAATATTTGTATTAGAAAAGAGCTTGGGCCACATCATGTTAAGCGCTATTTTAGCTTCACTGCTTTTATCCTTTGCGTACTTTCGAAAGTTCAAGTTCGCCGTCAACAACACTCCGAGATACTTATATTCACGTACTACATCGATAGACTCATTATTAAGCCGCCAAGCTTCTTCAGGCAGTCTTCTCCCTTGTCGATTCTCAAAAATCATGGCCTTCGTTTTCTGGACATTAATGCGAAGGTCCCATGTTCTACAGTAAGCCTCCAACTTATTGATTTGGAGTTGAAGAGTGAAGGGATTGTCAGCTATTAGTACCAAGTCATCCGCGTACAGAAGTACCTTAATCAGAATGCCGGCAAAGGTGACGCCGCCTGGAAGCATATCTGATATACCATCGATGTATAGTGCGAATAGTAAAGGACTCAAAATGCATCCCTGTGGTACACCTGCAGACGTTTCAAACCACTCTGACAACTGCCTACCATCCCAAACTGCAGAGCTTGAAGTAGCGAGAAATTCGGTATATAGCATTAGAAACCTCCGCGATATTCCAAGCGAGGCCAATTTATAAATCAGGGCCTGTCTGTTGACTGTATCAAAAGCGGCCTGGAAGTCAACGAAGCACACATACAATTTCTTCTTGTTTTCAATGAATTTTCTGGCTATACAAGTCAGGGCAAAAATTTGATCAACTGTAGAGAATCCAGCTCTGAAACCCGCTTGAAAAATACTGAGACGATTTGTGCTTTCAGTCCAGCAGGAGAGTCTTCCATACAAAATCCCAGCAAAAATCTTTCTCAATGAGTTCAGGACAGAGATTCCCCTATAGTTTTCAGGTTGACTCACTTCTCCTTTTTTGAAAATTGGAAAAATAATGGCTTTCGTAAAACCTTCGGGTACACAAGCACTTTCGAAAATTTTGTTAAAAAAATTCAGTATGTAGGTTTTGAGTTGGTTATTGCTGTTTTTGAAATACTCAGCGGGTATACCGTCGCTGCCTGGAGCTTTGTTATTTTTCATCTGCAGAAGTGTTGTTTCTAATTCTCGAATAGTTATTGGAGCGTCCAATTCGGAAATTTGTAGGTCCTCTGATGCATAGCTAAAGGTATGAAGATTCTCCTCGGCTGACAGTAGAGTTTTAAAATGTGCAGCTAAAGTCTAAGCTTCGAGAGAAGTCTTCATACCTCGAGACCATCCACCCAGTTCACGTACGTTTGACCAGAATTCCTTTGAGTTTTTGCAATGCTGCAATTGCCTAGCCATATTTTTGAGGAAGTTAATTTTTTTCACTGTGCATAACTGCTTATAGTCCTTGTTAACACGAAGGTACAAATGTTTAAAATCAATAGAGTTTGTAGCTCTAAAAAGTTGTAGGTACTTGAAAGATAGTTTACGTAGTTTGCTACAGTCTTTGTCAAACCATTTGTTCTTCGGTGTATAAGTGATGTAATTGTTATTCGCATTTGGCACTGAAGCGTAAATCAATCTAGAAATGCTTTCCTCCATTTGTTGTATCGATATAGAACTTGAAGGCTGGTGTTGCAGTAGGTAACTGTTGCGTGTTAGGAGTGCCTGAAACTGAGAAGCTTTACTTTCAGTCCATTTGAGTTTCCGTAGACGATCAAAATCAGTCTGCCGAGCTTGTTCAATGAAGTGGGCTTTCACAGCTATTGGCATGTGAGCTGAGAAATTGGCCAACAGCACCTCAAAATTCCTAACTACGTTGATCCATTCACCAGATATAGCGCAGAGGTCAATAACTGACTGTCCTTGGCCGCTTATAAAAGTGAACTCACCGAATTCATCTTTAGTCGTGACGCCATTCAACAAAAACATACCAAAATCTTCCAGAAAATCAGCTAACATTCTACCATTTCTGTTGAGTGTTCCATCTTTAGAGTTTCTGTTTGCACAAAAATTCAACTCTGCTTGCAAAATATGAACTGGATGGTTCTGAAAATTACCAACACGGGCATTGAGATCGCCTATAATCAACGTATTTTCTAAAGAGGAAGCTGTCATAAAACTGCACAACTCGTCAAAATCATTCTGCCAGTTATTGCAGTTAAGGTAAACTGGGACTATATAAAAGTTCAAATTGTTACTTATAATATGGATTGTAAGTCTATTTTCGATTCTTTTGAATCGGGTAAAATTATTAATATTAGTTTTTATGCCACATAGCATGCCTCCACTCGCTCTCCCATGTATACTTGTGCGTAAGGCTGGAATAAAAGTTATATTGTAATCTTTGAAATATTTAAGAAACTCGTTTTCGAATTTTCCTTCTAGAAAGGTTTCTAATAAAATTATAATATCAAAATTAGAAATATACTTGAAAAAATCTGGTTGCAAGAGTTTGCTTCGTAGACCAGTTATATTATAAGATAAAATGCTTAAATCTAGTGAATTAATAATTGGTTGGCAGACGGCTATGTCACCCTATTGTTTCCTATTAGGGTTCAACGACTGACTCATAGGTGGCGCAAGCGTCGATTGAGAGCCCGATGGTGGATGTCGATCATCAAATGCAGCTAACTTCACACCGTCAATGCAGTCAAAATACTCAGAAGAAACGTCACCAAACATGTTGTTTACAAATGTCAGCTCGGGAGCAGATTTGACAATCAAGCCTCGGGAAATTTTATATTCAAATGTGTGATGGTTTATTTGTAATTTATCTCCTTTAACGTTGATTTTCGCTGTTGGGCTGATTTGCAAAAGCTTTTCTTTTATGTTGATCAATGCTTGTCGTTTTTTGCGATACATAAAAGATTGTTCGCGATAAATGCTGATGCCAGTTCCCTTCAATTGACTCGCGGCAGACAAAATTTTTTCGGTGATTTCTGACGATTGAAGTTCCATGAAAACAGTACCTCTTTGAGTTTGTGTGTTATGGGCTTCCCGTGTTTTTTTAATGCAAATTTCTTCACCTTCTTTTAACTTGAGAAGCCCCTTGCATGTTTGTGTCGCTAGATTAACAGCATTGGTTTCTCTGTCTAGAGGAAGGTGTACCACCAGACAGTTTTCGTTGCTTTTTCGCGAGATCATTTCGAGTTGGGACTCCAGAAGATCGCATCGTTCAGTCATCGCAATCAGTTTTTCGTTTAAAAGTGCATTAGTGTTTTTCAGAGCATCAAGTTCCAATGATATTGACGCAACGTCTGATTTCGTGGCCAAATCCTTTATTTGTTCGGAAATAGTGACACTCAGAAGATCTTGCAGTTGGCAAACGGACATCTTTCCTACTTCCATTTTGTTTGAGTCGTGTTTTTTGTTGGTATTGCTTGGCTCTGGCGAAGTATCCGTTATATTTCTTTTGTTGCTCATGGGGATATCCCGTAGCTCGAGAAACTAGATTTATTTTAAAGCTTAAAATAATTCCTACCTTCAGCAGTAAATTGAAATATTTTGCAGCACACGAGTTGTTTAAAACAGAATTTCAGAAATTTATTGGGAGCTAATGTTACACTACACTTTAACCAATGACAGTTGAAATTACACTTAAAAAATACTTTTATTTAAATTAATAAATTAAATAATTTTTAAAGAGCTGTGAGATTTTTCTTACTGTGACGTTTGACGTTTAACGATACACACCATATACAAAACAGTTTATACTTTCTTAAAACAACTTTTAAATCAAAATTGCTTACCTTTCAAAAGAAGTGAGACTTTCTTTTCCGATCTCTTCATTTATTTTTTTTTCCTGTCTTTTGGCTCTTGAAGATGGTTCGACTTTGATTAGCAATTTAATTTATGGCACTGATCCAACCTTTAAAAATCGTTTGATGATAAAAACATTTAAAAGAATATCTCGAAGTCTATAATCACTCTCCACAAAATGTTCTGAGAAAATACGTTTATTTTTAATTGAAAATTTGGATTTATTTCCACACAAAGTAATCCATTGTGTACACACACTTTTGTCCTTCGGAAAATAATGAAATCTTATTTTTTTTCGTATTTTTTTTTGTCTGGGGAATTTCCACATCCCAGAACAGCACATACAACCATTTTTTAAATTTAAACTTTATTTTTAGTAACCGAAAAGAAAACTCTTATAAGACAACTCTAATTAATAACTGTACTTGACAACTAATCAGACGATAGTGACGTCACATCCCAAACAAAATGGCAATTTAGGTATGCGGTTTCAGCATACCTCAGTATTCTGTGCATCATAATATAACTCAAATGTCAGCCATACAATATTCAATTGGAAACGACTATTCGTTTTGGTAATGTCGATACATGTGGCATATTGTTGAATCCAAATCTGATGATATGGACGTCGAAGCCCAGCAACGAAGTTGAGTGAGCGGTATTTAATGCAATGAACAATTCAAAAATCCCATTGTACCGCGAATCGGGCTGCACACACCACTGACATTGGCGAAACTCGTGAAACTGACTACTTTGTGTCAAAATTGAAAAATATCAATTTTGCTTGTTTCATTGGTTTTCAGAATGAGTGGTTACCCCAGTGTAACCAATGAAAAGTGCTATAAGCTAATGCTTGATTTCAAGTGAGACGAGACAAGAATACATTTTATAAACTTAGCATGATATCTAATTAATGTCAACTTTGTTAACAACATAAACATAAGACATCCTTCCTTCAAATTGCAAAAAGTACTTCTCAGACTACCGAAAGATTTTGAAAAAAATAATAAAACTTTAAAAAAAATCTACATGCTCTTGATATGAAGTGTACCTTACTTACCCAAAAAATTAGAACAGTTTTGCAAATTTTGCTTGAGATGCCGCATAAGTTCCACTACCAGCAGCACTCGTTCTTTTTCATTCACGACATTTGTTTCCAAAATGTCATCGTTCTTAGTTGATTTGCCATCTTTTTTTTTGTATTTTTTATTTTGTGAATTTTGTGATGATATCGCAAATCTTTCGTGGCAAATTGATAAAATGAAGGCATAAAGTGATAGAATCTATAAAGAGGCTATGTTTAATAAATACAAACACATACAATATTATCAATCAACCTCAATGGCTACTGAAATTCTCTCCTGCACTAACCGGCGACCCCAGAGGTTATCATCATTGTTATTACTTTCTTTAATAGCATCGAAGAACACCGATGTTACTTCATCGACATTATTGCATATCACTTTGCAATGTTCCATTTTAATACAGCCTGAATGGAGGTTCAGTATAAACTGCGCCAAATCGATAAAAAAAATTTCATATGGCAGTTCAAGCATCAGATGAAGACGCGATGGGAGCAAATTGACTAGAAACTGATTGGAAGTCTTCTGGTATTCCATTAGGCGTATCCGTTTGAATAGTTCTTTCCAAGCCTCGAGCAGCACCTCCACAGTGTCTATGTCTTTCGTTTTAGTATCGCCTTTTCTTTTCCTACTGCTGCTGTCATTGTTGAAATGGTAAAGTTCAACAAACGATGCTACTAATCTCAACATTAACGACCGCAGTTGCAGCGCCTCGAGTTCTTGTTCAAAGGTTTCCTTTTGATGCTGTTCATGACTCACCTTATGCACAGGATCCCAACGGACTATAGCAGGTAAATCCCTATTATCCGAAAGCCAATTCCAATTGATACGATCTTCCTGTGTTCTTATACTCATAAGGCTATAAGTATTGAGGTTTTGATGAACAGATCCGAACAATGAAATCAAATCGGCCAATTGTGTTTCCACCGAAACGAAAACGTAATGCAAACTATTTGTCAGGCGTTCTTTGAAATTAAGGAACTCCTGAAGCTTTGAAAAAGAACAGAAGCGGTACGTTAGTGCGATGTATTCCAAGCGTTCCTTATAACTATTGGTAAAAAACTTTAAGGTATTATCGAAAACTATACGAGCAATTGATGGACGACCACAGAGAGGCAGCAAAGTGCTATGAATATAACCCATTGAATCCAGCTGAATGTGTTTAATATCGATTGATTCATACATTTGCTGCGCTCCTGTAATGCAACCGAAAATGTGGTAGATCTTTAAACACAACAACTTGACGTGGAAATTGCTAGGGCTGTTTTTGAGGACATAATGCAGGAGACACAGCGCTTCGAAGAGCTTATCTGATTTTTGTTCTCTTATACAGACATCGTACATAGCATTTGCTGCAAAAAGTGGAAAGCTAGTGGATTTATTTTACAAGAAGTTAATTTAACACTCACCGGCAAGCAATGCATATGGATCTGAGGGTCCCATATCTGTAGGCAACAGGTTTTTGCCAAATGAACTTAGTCCGTGTTCGTAATGTAATCGTAAGGCCGTGTAAAATGCGACCAAATGCTCCGTCTTTAGATTATCGTAGTGCCCACAAATTCTGGATATTTGTAAGGAGCATATGTGTTTTTGCATTTGTTCTTTCTGAAATATCACAATTATTATTTCATTATGTTATTTTCTTGTCAGCTACTTACATTCTGGGGTAATGATGTCGCAGATATTCCAGTTTCTTGAAGAAGCTTACTAGCCAAGACAAGCCGGTCTTCTAAGAGAATTGATGTAAGGAATAGTGTGACATCAGGAGTACAGCAAGACTTATCTCCAAAGAGACGGAAATAATCAATTATGAGCTCTATAAAATCACCCAAAAGTTCTTTTGCATTCATTTGATTGGCTCGCATACGTTTGTGTAGCTCAAGACGAGCTAGATATGGTCCTCGTACACGCTTTCCACCTAATTCAATCAACTTTAAAAAAAGTGAAAGGAAGGCAATCGCGATGAAAAAACATTTAAGCGTACCTGACATAGAAAGTCATGGCAATCATCCATGTTGCATATGCCATATTCACCATATTCAATGTTTTGAGTGCGCGCCGGTGATTTTTGTAATTGAAAACAACTGGTTAAGAAGTCTTGGTAATAATCCCAACGATCACTGCTAAAAATGTAGGTAAGTTAAATAAAACGAAAGTAAGTTTAATGCTGCGGAATATATTTTAAACTGATACTGTGTTTTCATTGGGTCAAATTAGGTAATTTCGTAGCGAATTTCTAAATAACCTCATTCCCCATACCAATTTTCATTTCGAAATTATCTCAAATCAACTTCATTTCAGGGTAGTTATTTTCCAAATTAGGGAAAATAATTCAACACCAAACAATATTGTAGAACCAGGGCCGGACAAGCTAAACGTGCAAGCGGTGCAAATGCACAGGGCACTGAATCCAATGAACGACTTGGACAAGCGTTAAAATAGTCTCTACCTCGTAACTACTACCTTCCTTTTTAATTTTTATTTATTTTTTTAGCTCACACCAATATTGATATAATGAAACATATTCATTAAATAACTAACAGCTAATTTGAATTTAAAGACAGATATATATATATATATATATATATATATATATATATATATATATATATATATATATATATACATATCTACTATTCCAAAAATAAGTCGAAAGTCCTACAGTGAAAAAAAATTGCAAAGTTCGCTTAACAATATATCACACATCCGGTGTAGTGTGGTGGATTGCCAATCTAGCTTGGACAAAATTAAAAATCATGTTTGTTTGACTTCTTAGTCATAAATTTGTTACTAAATGGGTTCAAATAAATAAATGATTATAGAAAACAGAGCAATTTTTTTGTTTAGACTTAAATTTTAATAAAAACAGGAAAAAACTTATCTTAGTCATTTGTCAAAAGAAAAGACCATATTAACAATTTATTTTTCCTTCAAAAATTATTTGTAGCTGTAAGTTACGAGTATGTAGATATGAATTTAGAATTATTATTTTAAGGAATACATATAGTAAATCAATCTATGAAGATATTTTTTTTTTGCGATAAAGAGTCCTAGTCCTAACACATCATTATCATGGTAATGAGAGGTGGTTTTATTGAATGTTTGATAATATTTATTGTCTTTATTTTTTTTGCCTGAACCATAGATTTTTAAACATACATACATACATACACAGAAACAATGATTTTAATTTATTCACTAATCAACGTTCAAAGCTTCTTCCGAAAGGTGTTCGGCAGACAATAAGGAAGTAACTTTTGTCGTGATCACACCTCGAACGCGAATAGGAGTGTGACGCAATTTTGCAATAAAGGGAAAGACATTTGAAGAAATTAAGCGTCGATTAAAAACATTTGTGTTTGTGTCTCTCGTTGTTTTTCTATTAAACATTCCTCAAAATGTTCTCGTGTCCTTTTTCCTTGCTTTTTGAGCTTCCTCCGACAAGGCGCTGACTCAGGCCAGTGTCTTTTTACAAAGTCTTTTCACATTCCGTACCTTTAATTGATGAAGCTTCCGATACATATTTTACAAGTTCTCGTTTTCCATTTTTCGAATCACTATCTCGCTTGCTTTTATTATTTCCTGGTGATCGGTTGATTGTGAGTCTACAAGATTTTGTATTTTTTTTTTTTTTTGAATTTTTCAATGCAGCCCTTAAAGGTTTTTCGGTTTTCTTCCTGATGTTCGTAGACCACCTTCTAAGTCTGTGATTTCAACCAGCACTTATTGTCCATCAAGCCTGGCTGAATTTGATTTTGAAAAGTGGTTACGGTGCCTTCAAATTTTTCCCCATTTTTCGCTCATCTTGAAGCAATACAATCTCCAAGTATGTCTTGAATGTCATATCTGTCCATTATTAATGCCAAAATCACGTCTTTGTGATGTACTTTTGAAGTTTTTTGTTCATGTTTCAAAAATTTCTATTCGCGACAGAGAGGGAGTCATTCTTAAAAACTGAAAAAAATTGTATGGCGGTCGCAAAAATGCGCAGGATATTTTTAATTTACCTTGAAGAGAACACTTTACAAAATAAAATGAATGTTGTTTCAAGCCGGAATTATGCGGAATAATTAACTTTGACTCTACTTGAAAAACAAAAATATTTAATTTTTAGCACTTTTTGACCTTCTCACAGTAATTTTTTTTTTAAATAGTTGCAATGAAAATATTTAAATAAAATTTATGATTAATTACCTTTAAACATAGCTTTATAATAAAAAAAATTATTCCAATAAAATCACCATAGCGCTTAAAATCATGCACCCGTTGACAACAACAAACTTTCAAGCTTTGTTCTTCCAAGTCAGAGATAAAAAAAAAAACATGGATTAAAGTAACCTATTATATTGCTTAACTTAACACATGATTGAAAGTCCAGGTACGGAAATTTTATTTTTTAATTTTGTCCAGCTAAATTGGTGATCCACCACACTGTGGCACCTAGGTGCGATATGCCTACCTACCTAGCTATATGCTATTTTTCTCTTTATAAAACTGTTGACACTCTCCTCTCCATCTCCACACTCATTGAAAATTTTTATTTTATTTTCATAACCCACCCCTATGCAGTGTCACATAACACACACACAAATTTCAACAGCAAAAATACAGCCATATACATATCAAAAAAAAAAAGAGTTTAGCAATTTCTTAACTGCGAAAAATTTATATAATATTAGTTATTTAAATGCTACGAATCAGATGGCTGCGATCTTCCAAAATATTCTTGAAGATACGGTTCATTCATTCCTTAAAACAAAATCAGTGCGTGAAGGTGAACACGAATGGTTTAATAACCGTCTCAGTGTGTTAAAGAATCAGAAAATTGTTTCATATACTAGAGCTCGTTTTACAAATAATACAATTGACTGGAATAACTATAGGTCTTTGAGAAACCAGTTAAAAAAAAATCAATAAAGCTAAAAGTGATTTTATTAAAAATAAAATAGAGAATTCGGTTGATCAGAAAGCAATGCGGAGAGCTAAAGGAAAATCAACCGGAAATTAACAAAATTATTTTCGAAAATATAACGTACAACGACAATTCCGTTTTGGCGAACAAATTTAATAAATATTTCGTTGACAGTATAACTGAATTAAGTGCTTCGATCCCATATAAGTTAACAACAATTCATACCCATATTCATTTCATATACCTTTCCTAAAAGATTCCCATAAGTTAACAACAATTCATACCCATATTCATTTCATATACCTTTCCTAAAAGATTCCCATATTCCATATTCCTAACTAAGCGCATTCCTATATACCTAAGTGCATTACCCTTAGCACCCAACGCTTCATTTCCTACACACTTCCTTTCATTATCTTAGTCAGCATAATAATAATAATAATAATAATAATAATAAAATTGATTTGTAAGCAAATATAGCATTAAGTTAAAATCAATAAACGCAATGAGTCAGTTGTAAACTCACAAAGAAAGATAATACATCTTTTATTTACTGGCGCCCAACTATTTTTTTTCGCATAGTATTGTGTGCTCCGAAAATCTTCAGAAAAAGAGAATAGAGCAATTATTTTACACAAAAACGCGTATAAATAAATAAAAAAAAACCCACTCTTTATTTTTTTCTGCGGAACATTTTTGTCTCAATAAAAGCGGTGTATTAAGCTGTGATTTGTCTCAATAAAAGCGGTGTATTAAGCTGTGATCGAGAAATACTTACATACGGAAGCGATGCTGGTTTTTATTTTGTAAGAAACTAATAAGTATTATTTTAGTGCTATTTTTTGTATTATTTAAAAATAATTTATAATTTGAACGAATAATTTTGGTTATTAAATCACAATGGCTGAAATTGCCCAAATCATTTCATCAGCCGTTCAAGCAGCCGTAGAAACAGCATGTGCGTCTATAGTTTCGCGAATAAACGAGTTAACTGAAGAAAATAAGCAAGTTAACGAAGGTGTCTTAGATAAAATTGAAGAATTAACAGACAAAGTAAACTCAGTACATTTACAATCCCCTTCAGTCGTGGCCTATGAGCCCATTTCTGTCGTTCTTCCAACGGTAAAATGTGAAATTTCACTGGATGTAGTTAAATCCATACCAGATTTTTCTGGTGAAAGTGCAAAATACATTTCTTGGCGCCAAGCTGTCAAGACTGCCATGAAATTATTTCAGCCTTATGAAGGATCCGAGAGACACTATCAGGCTGTCGCAATAATTCGTAACAAAATTGTCGGTTCCGCTGATTTAATTTTATCTTCTTTTAACACGGTCCTTAATATTGACGCAATAATTGCTCGTCTTGACAATTCGTACTCTGACAAACGCCCACTTCACGTTTTAGAGAACCAATTGAGCATTTTATGCCAAGGAACTTTGTCCATATCGGAGTACTTCGATAGAGTAGAGAAGCATCTAACTTCAATCACTAACAAAATTTCCATGGATTATTCAGGTAATAACCAATTAATTAATTCTTTAGCAACGAAATACCGAGGTGATGCACTGCGTGTGTTTATTTCAGGCCTTAATAAGCCCATTTGCAATATTTTGTTCTCTGCTGGTTGCGAAGACTTGCCCTCTGCATTAGCCAAGGCCCAAGAGCTTGAAGCAAACCAATATAGGTATAACTTCGCTAGAGCCTTTGATAACAGCCTTTATGCTGATCCCAGATCAGTAAACGTTCCTCTACGGAACAACCCCAACTATAGGCGAGTTACTCAACCGCACCCCCCGAATATCTATCAGAAAAATCAAAATTACCAACCAGCAGCACCCAGTGATCATATGAGTGTCGACAACTCGTCTAGAGTCCGACACAGTCAAAAATCACAGATTCAACAAGCGGCACCTGCGGGCAGTAGTAATCAGACCATCAGGCAACAGCCGCAAAACTATGAATTCAGTAGGACTTTTAAGCGCCCACGTGATTCCGATAAGGTACCGTTGGCAAAAACGCAACGAATAAATTTCATAAAGTCAAAAAATGACAACAAAGAACCAAGGAGTAGTCCTGGTCCTGACTGCGATACAGAATATGAATTTGAAGACGAATATCAAACCTTCAATGGGGAATACGACGATCAGCTACATTTTTTAGAATAAAGTCGGCTCTACCATATGTTGAAAAGAAACTCGACGATAAAATCGTTATGAGGATTCTAATAGACACTGGTACAGCCAAAAACTATATTAAAAATATACCCTTTTTAAAAGCTATCCCTAATAACAAACCATTTAAGGTTAAATCCCTTAACGGTGACAACACAATAACCGAGAAATGTAGAATACATTTTTGTGGTGAAACTACAGATTTTTTCCTGCTTCCCCAATTAAAAACTTTTGATGCAATAATAGGGTATGATTTTCTCGTGCAAATTAAAGCACACATTGATACCGAACGGTCTTTACTAATTTACGAAAATGGCGAAATGCAAATTAAATATTTTGAATGCCAGCAGGTAAATAATTTAGAAATCGATTCGACAACAGTTCCTGAAGCCGTCAGGGATGAGTTTAAAAAATTAATTGAAGACTTTAAGGAAGTTTTCGCTCAGCCCAATTAAAGTTTGCCTTTCAACACAAACATAAAAGCTAGCATTAGAACGCTAGATTTAGAACCTATTTATTCAAAACCAAGACCATACAACATGGCGGCTGTCCCCTTCGTTAACAAAGAATTACAAAGAATGCTTCATGATGGAATAATACGACCATCACACTCCCCATACAACACTCCCATATTGGTAGTAGGGAAAAAAGGTAAGAACGAAGACGGTACTCCCAAATCTAGGCTAGTGTTTTACTACAGAAAGCTGAACGAACGCACTATCCCGGATCGGTATCCCATTCCCGAGAGTTCTGTCATCTTATCGAATTTGGGACAAGCTAAATTTTATTCAACAATAGATCTAAAATCCGGTTTCCATCAAATTCTTTTAGAAGAAAAGGACCGTGAAAAAACAGCTTTTTCCGTAAATAACGGAAAGTATGAATTTTGCAGATTGCCTTTTGGCTTGAAGAACGCTCCAAGCATCTTTCAACGAGCAATCGATAACATTCTCAGAAGCGACATTGGAAAGCGTTGTCACGTCTATATAGACGACGTAATAATATTTTCGCAAACCGAAAATGAGCATTTAGAGGACATAAGAATAGTATTTTCTAAACTCTTTAACGCTAACATGAGAATATCTCCCGAAAAATGTAAATTTTTCAAACATGAAGTTGAATTTCTAGGATTTCTTGTTTCTGGAGAAGGTATTAAGACCTGCCCTAATAAGGTAAAGGACATTGTTGGTTTCGAAGTGCCTAAAACATTTCGTGCTTTAAGATCTTTCCTAGCACCCTAGGGCTATTACCGCCGATTTGTGAAAGACTATGCCCAGATAAGTAAACCTTTGACTGAATACCTTAGAGGAGAAAACGGACACATAGGGGAAAATAAGTCTAAAAACATAAAAATACACTTGAATTCAGAAGCTAAATGTGCTTTTAACAGAATAAAGAACATTTTAGCATCAGAAGATGTATTACTATTTTACCCTGATTTCCGAAAGCCTTTGGATTTGACTACAGACGCGTCATCGCAGGCAATTGGTGCAGTTCTCTCTCAAGGCGGAAGACCCATTACAATGATATCTCGAACTTTGAGCAAATCCGAAGAGGCGTTTGCAACGAATGAACGTGAAATGCTTGCGATAGTTTGGGCATTGCAAAACTTGAGGAACTACCTTTACGGTGCGCCTGATGTTCATATCTATACAGACCATCAACCACTCACTTTTGCGATATCCGAAAAAAATCCTAATACCAAACTGAAAAGATGGAGAGCATTCATAGAAGAATATTCTCCAACCTTTCACTATAAACCTGGTAAGGAAAACAAGGTAGCAGACGCACTATCTCGACAGCATATAAACACGATCTCTACCTCAGGACAAACTGTTCACAGCGAGGAATCATTAACTAAAGTTATACCCTCAGTAGAAAATCCTATCAATTGCTTCAAGAATCAAATATTTATTAGTCAAGCTTCTGAGAAAAGCAAAAAAGTAAAAATTCTTTTCAAAAAGCAGGTTAGATATGTTATAACATTTACAACTATTGCAGAACTTATTGAATTAATGCGTGATATTCTTCATACTGAAGTAGTCAATGGAATCTATTGCACCCTTGAAACTTTAGGAAAAGTCCAAAACGATCTAATGATTGCATTTCCCAATGTAAAAATGAAATATGCAAAAAAACTTGTTCAAGATGTGTTTAACATAAATGACCAAGAAGAACTGATCGTAAATGAGCATAACAGAGCACATAGGGGGCCACAGGAAAATTTCAAACAAATTATCGCTGAATATTATTTCCCAAATCTTAGGAAACTATGTAATACATACGCTTCTAAGTGTTAAATTTGTAAAGAAAATAAATACCAGCGCAGACCAACACAACATCCAATCGGTGCAACACCAATTCCCACGTATGTAGGAGAAATTCTGCACTTGGATATTTACAATACTAGTAAAAAATATTTTATAACTTGTATGGACAAATTTTCAAAATTTGCCATCATAAAACATATTCCTTCAAGAAATTCTCTAGATATCAAAATTCCATTGATTGAAATCATTTCCCAATTCCGAAATCCAAAAATAGTAGTTATAGACAATGAAGGTGCTTTTACATCATTTTCAACTCAAGCATTATTAAAAAACGAGTTTAATATTTCAACACATTCCGTACCAGCACTTCATAGTCAAAGCAATGGACAAGTGGAAAGATTTCACTCCACTCTTGCAGAAATAGCTAGATGTACAAAAGAGACTACCACAGATGTTGTCGAGTTAATGCTACTATCAACCTTTAAATATAATAACTCAATTCACTCAGTTACAGGTTATAAACCTTCGGAAATATTTCATGATATTTCTAACCAAATGAGAAACGAAATAATTTCCAAACTTAAAATCAAACAAATCAAAGATCTAGAATTTCACAATAATAATACCACACCCAAGGAATTTAACCCAGGTGATAAGGTATACTTAAAAACCAATAAAAGAATTGGAAATAAACTATCTAAATTATATAATCAGAAAACAGTTCAGTCTGATTTAGGCACTGCAATTATAATCCAAGGCAGACAAGCTCACAAAAATAATTTGAGATGATACTCTACTTCCAGATTAACCCAAATATGGCTAGGAACTGCAAATATTATAGACTATTCTGCAGCCCTCTATATCCCCATACCAGCAGGTGAAGTTGCTGTCTATCAAGATTATTTTTACCTAAAACATACTACGAATTTTTCTGACATTGAAACGATTTTGTCTGAAAATACAAATATGTTAAACCGTATCAAGGATGAAAGATGCAAAGAAGTACTCCTACAAGACAAAGATGAATTGGAACGTTTGTTAAGATTGCTTAAATCTCCAATTAGAAAAAGACGATCCATAGATTTCATAGGTTCCGCAATAAAATTTATCGCAGGGACACCCGATCACCAAGATATGGAAATGTTAAAAATACAGGAAGATGAATTGACTAGGAGTACTAACAGGCAAATCGATATTAACACCCAAATTCAAAATAAATTAGATGAAATTACCGACACGATTAATAATCTAAATATTAACGCTCTAAGTAAACAAGGAACGGCTGATAACTATGAAAAACTAACTTCGATAATGTCTAGAAGAAATAGAATACTAATAAATAATTTAAGCAATAATATCTACTCCTTAATATTGGCTAAAAATAATATTGTAAATCCTTTAATTTTAAGTTTAGACGAAATAGAACTAATTGAAATGAAAGAAAATATTGTAACTGAAATAAGTGATTTGTTAAATGTTGCTGATGTTAAAATGTATTACCAAAACGATACTCTGGTATACTTAATCAAAATACCTAAAGTTCAAGAAATTTGTCAATATTTTGAAATCTCGCCAGTCATTTATGACAACAAAATTCTAGATTTAAGTTCCAACAGGTCAGCAAATTGTAAAAAAATAAACTATCCTTTAAGTACATGTAAAAAAGCTCCCATCTACTCCTACTGCAAAATAGATCCGAAAAATTCCTGCCTCTCTCACCTCCTGAATAATAACACGGCACAATGCCCATCTACTCACGCCGATCATATAAAAAAAATAGAAGTTGTCGCGGATGGAATCATCATCGCCAGGGACAAGAACATAACTGTTGAGGAAAGGGACCAGCGAATAGTCCTTAATGGTTCCTTCATAATAACGTATGATAAAAAAATTAAAATTAATGGTAGAGAATATATTACAGATAAGCCATTAATCGCAGTTTTGAACGAATCCGCCTTCAATGAAAAAATCTCCCTACCGTACTTACACAAGTTGCACTTCGTCAACAACCAACAAATTAAGGAATTCAAAGTTACACTTGAGACAACCAAATGGACGTGGTACGGCGTCACAGGAATACTTGTAACAATAATACTTGTGCTACTATACGCCAAACTTAAGCCAAAAAAAGTTACAATCACGACAAATGCAGACCCCGGCTTATCGTCATTAGATAAAGACCTAATGAAAATGCGAGTACTCAGGATCATGAACGAGGACGTTCAAAATTAAGAAGGGGAGAAGTTAACAACAATTCATACCCATATTCATTTCATATACCTTTCCTAAAAGATTCCCATAAGTTAACAACAATTCATACCCATATTCATTTCATATACCTTTCCTAAAAGATTCCCATATTCCATATTCCTAACTAAGCGCATTCCTATATACCTAAGTGCATTACCCTTAGCACCCAACGCTTCATTTCCTACACACTTCCTTTCATTATCTTAGTCAGCATAATAATAATAATAATAATAAAATTGATTTGTAAGCAAATATAGCATTAAGTTAAAATCAATAAACGCAATGAGTCAGTTGTAAACTCACAAAGAAAGATAATACATCTTTTATTTACTTATATCCCATTTGTGAACCAGATTGCTAGAAATATTACCTCTTTTAATTTTCGTGAAATAGAGTTTTCTGATATTAAGCAGATAGATAGATAGATTAATTTTATTATTTACATTTAGTTTACAAAAAGTTTCTTACATTTACTTTTAGACATGGCTTGAAGCCGTCTGCCCGAGTTTGACAAGTTAATTAAATATGTGTTTAAAAAAATTCTTCCATTATCTCTCTTCTACAAATTGATGCTTTTAGGCAATAGTTGCGCAGTTTGTTCCAATCGGTGCCGTTTAAAATCATCCTCATCTCCAATTCATCAAGGACCCGCTTCCCGAAGAACATAAGTCTAAATTCGCATAGTATTGGATTTTTTTAAGATTAAGATTAATTTTTATTCAACAAAATAAAGTTACATGTAGCAAAGTTAACATAGTTTTTATCACTTTTTGAGGCATGGCCAGACAGGCCGTCAGCCAGATAATTACAAAAGATGTTAAAAACAATTAAAAGAAAAAATAACAACTATTTGAATTTATACAATTAAAAGTCTTCTCTCAATATTCTACTTCTATATATTAATGAAATTTTAATGAATTTGAACAATGTTTGCCAGTCGTTGCCGTTTAATATTTCAAACACTTCCGGTTGGTCAAGAAAATTTCTCTGCCATATTTGACGACGTATTTTCACCAAAATGGGACATTTTGCGATGAAGTGGACCATATTTTCTCTTTCACGTGTATTACACAAAGCGCAGTTTAGAGGTAAATCGTTTCTATGGGGGATACAATTTAACGGTAGCAGTTCCCCTCTTGCTCGAAAGATTAATGAAATTTTCTCTGCATTTTAACGATCGTTGAAAAAGTTTGCTTGCCCTAAATTGTGTTCTAGCTTAGAATAAATTTCCCTGTGTAATGAGCTTTTTGCTTTTTCGATGTTATCCTCTCATATTTTTAGGTAGAGCCTTTCAAGCAGAGTATCTAGATAAGGTTTCCACGTTTCAATGTTATCCAGACGTAAATCAAAAGGAAGCGCACACTCTTCGGCTAGATTTCTCCATTCATTAAACCAGGAACAATTTGATTTAACGGAGGAAATGGCTACTCTTCGAGCTAATTTTTCTGTGTGACTATACATTAATTTCATGATATAATTGAAATGCAGTTTCAACGATGTTAAATATAAAGGAGACAGTCCTGTTTCAATAAGCAACATGTTGTTTGGAGTAGCTTCGGGGGACGAAATTGGCGTTTTAGAAAGAATCTCAGAAGTTTTCCTGTGGGATCTTTGCCAACCCCACGATTGAGCTGCATAAAGCATAATTGCTTCCGATGTAGAGGAGAAAACTTTATATTTAGAGCTGAAAAGGATATCTTTGTTCCCATAAACTCTTTGCCACACTGTGCCAATCGCATTTTTGGAAGCCGATAGTTTTTTTTCAAGGTGCTTTTCCAAGTTAAGGTTACTTGTTATGGTAAAACCTAGGTACTGGTACTCCTTTACCATTTCTATTTGTTCTGATCCATAATACCACCTTTCGTTTGCAGCTAACCGCCCTGCACCTCTCCGGAAAACCATAGTTTTTGACTTACTTAGGCTGACAGTCAAATTCCACTGAGAACTATAGCCATGCAACTTGTTAATCATGAGTTGAAGCGACTCAGTAGACTCTGCCAATAGCACCAAATCATCCGCGTACATCAGGACTTTTATTTGAAGACCATCTAAAGAGATTCCACATGGCATTATTTTCAGCAGATCTTCAATAAACAGAGAAAAGGCTAATGGGCTTAAATTGAATCCTTGTTTCAGTCCCACCGGAGTAAGAAACCAGTCAGAAATATTTTTTCCATCCCATACTGCGTTCAAAGTTTGGCTGTAGATTCCTTCGATTATGGTTCCGAACTTGAGTGACATTCCATCACTGTAAAGTTTATACATAAGAGCGTTTCTGTTTATGGAATCAAAAGCTGCTCGAAAATCCACAAAAAATGGATATAACTTCTTGCGTTTAAGTAGATACAAGTCGGCCATGTTGGTGAGGCTAAAGATGTGATCGACTGTGGAATATCCTTTTCTAAAACCTGTCTGGAATTCACTGAGGAGATGAAAGCTTTCAACCCATTCCCTCAGACGACATCGCAAGATCTCCATGAAAATTTTTAAAGATGAATTCAAAAAGGCAATACCGCGGTAGTTGGAGGGGTCCATCCTATCTCCTTTTTTAAAGAGCGGGAAAATGATCGATTTTTTGAACCCTTCAGGTGCTTCTGCCGATTTAAATATTTTGTTGTAAGCACTGGTTAGACAATTTAAGAACTCATCTGTCGCGTTTTTGAAAAATTCATTTGGAATTCAGTCACTACCAGGGGCCTTATTATCTTTCGCTTTGGAAATTACTGATTTTAGCTCAGAAAGCGTTATATCACAGTCCAATATTTGGTTTTCATAAGCGGGTCTAGCATATTGAATATCTTGGACAGGTAGCTCAGCATTATTTGCAAGTTTCTCAAAATGTTCCCGAAGTGATGAGATAGGGATCACAGTATTCGATTTGAATTGGATTCCCTTAATACTTTGAATTTTTTTCCAAAAGTCTGAGGAGCTTTTACACTTATGAAGCTTTTCCAATTTCTTTCTACCGTAACTTTCTTTTTTCGATTTGCACAAATCTTTGTAGAGTCTGTTAGCTTCGAAGTAAGTATCTTTTAAACAGGTAGTATTTGACTTTTGAAAGAATTTAAGAAAAGTGAATGATCTCCTCGCGGACTCACATTCTCTGTCGAACCAAGGTGAACTATATATACTTGTATCAGATTTTTGTTGACGTTTGATCGCCGAAGATACAATAACTTGCTGTAAAGTTTCGATTGTAGTGTTGGAATCATTTAAGGCATGCGCTTCGAAGAACTGATTCATGTTCTGATTATAAGCTTCGACATAATTTTCTCGCCATATTAGTTTCGGCGAAAGGGTGTGTACTGTATCAGTTCCTTCTTCGTTGTCCAAGTCAGAGGTAAAAAGAGTGGTGATCAGGGGCATATGATCGGAGTAAATTTGGCTCTCAACTTCAAAATTCGATAGCAAATGGTGGCATTCAAGAGGCATAAGAAGGTAGTCGATTACCGACTGTCCAGGGTTTCGTATAAAAGTGAATTTTCCTTCTTCGTCTCCCTTTTCAGTACCATTGATAATACAAAGATCAAACGCACTTCCAAAATCCAGAATGGTTCTTCCTCGAGCGTTTACTTCCGTGTCTTTTGATTTTCTAGGTGTTAGGTTACGGTTACCAAACACTACACATTGCTCATATCCAGTCCGAGCATTAAAATCACCAACAAGTATGCAATTTTTTTCTCCCAAGAACTGCATTGCATTGATAAGCTTTTCTAGGTCCGATTGCCAAAAGGAACAGTTCAAATAGACTGGCACAACATTTAAAGTTTAACCAAAATTATCTACTTCCTTAAAATTAAATTTTTCAGGTGAGTGTTTTTTTGATGCCATCTGTTGCTCCATCCGATGCTCTTCCCCTTGTCACACCATTTCTCTTCTCAGCTGCTGTCCACCAAAGCTTAAAGTCTTTAAAATAATCTTCGAAGTATTTTTTATTTTTATACAAGGTGTGGGTTTCATAGAGTACAAATATTTCGAAGGAACTAACATAGTTGAGGAAATCAATAAACATTACCTTATTTGATAAACCATTAACATTATAACTAAGGATTTTAATTTGTTTAGAACTAACTATAATACTATCAATTTTCTGGCTGACTTCTAAAACCTAGTGCAAGCCCACCCTTAGTTGCATAGTATTGGACACTTTCCCAGGAAGTGAAAAATGTTTTCTCTCTCTTGCAAATTGCACAGAGAGCACACTATTGGTAAATCTTCCCTGTGTGGTATAAAGTTTAAGTCCATCATTTCTCCCCTGGCCTTAAAAACTGTAGATATCGTTTCGGTTGAGTATTGTTCGTTAAAATAATTGTTTTCGCATAGCTGGTGATTAAGACTTACATATATTTCGCGATGAACTGAACTTTTTACATTTTCAATGCTATCTGCGTGTAGTTTCTCGTCGATCGCCTTTAGTAATTTGGTAAACTCTTCCTTCCATTGAATAACGTTTCCAGTATTTATTCTTAAGTTGTATAAACAGAACTCTGCCAGTGACTGCCATTCCCCATAAAACAATATCTTTGCCTCAATAATATACCTGGTTATACGTTTTGTCGATGGCTGGGTGCTGTATGAATAGGGTAGGCCCTGATTGGTATCAACATGGCGATGCCCAGCGTTGCAACTGTCTCATACGCATCAATTGTGCTTATTTTACCTCCAAGTGGTAGTTATCGGGTACTGGTCTTGTCCACCCGGACTTGACTTGCTGAACTTATAAGCGCGAGTGTTGATCACAGAAAAATAGCAACACTATAATTGCCCTGCCATAAAACTCCTCTGTTTCTCTTGTTGGGTAGCAGTTTATTCTGTACGAACCCCTCAGAAAGCAAGCGAGCGGCGGATGAGCTTCCAATTAAGTGAACCAACGGCGACGCTTACAGACAATATGGTAGGCACCCCATTGAGCTACTTCGACATATTCGGAGCTCAGGTCTTTGGGTCCTTTCACTACTATTAGTCAGGGTAGTGAAGTAGAGAAGGTGGCGGATGACCCCATATAGGACCAACGGTAGCTCTCACATCCCCGTAGTGGGTTACTGACTCTGGATTTCTCCAGCTCCTTTTGTCCAAGGAGAGCAGCATAGGGCCTGGTCCCCCAGGTTGGGGGTTGTGCGTCGGGGTAACTTCCCTACCACGTAAAAAAATAATAGTTCCGAAACAACCAACTGCCTCGGATATGGATGACCCTACTGATGACGACCCTAGCAAACGAAACAAGGACAACGAATTTCGGTTCTGCACGTGGAATGTCCGGACCCTTAACAGACCACGTGCAGCCGAACAATTAGTGGAAGCCCTAGATGGTGTCAAAGCCGACATCACAGCCATCCAAGAAGTGCGATGGGATGGTGATGGCACAAGGAGGATGAAAAACTGTGACATCTACTACGGCAAGTGCTACAGGGCAAGAAACCAGCGGCTATTTGGATGCGGATTTGTGATAAGAGGAAGGCTTAGGCAAGAAGTCTTGGGGTTTCGTGGCATAAGCGAACGCATTGTCACAATCCGCTTTAAATCCAAATTCAGCAACATCTCGCTGATCTGCGTCCACGCCCCCACAGAGGAAAAAGATGACACGACCAAAGAAGAATTCTACGATCTTCTCGAGAAGACGTATGATGAATGCCCGAAGTACGACACTAAGTTTATTCTTGGTGACTTCAACGCCAAAATCGGAAAGGAGGGTAACTTTGGCTCGACAGTCGGAAAGCATAGCCTGCACGACAACACTTCCGGTAACGGACACAGGCTAATCGACTTTGCTGCGGGGCGAAGTGTCATCTTAGCTAGCACATACTTCCCAAACCTCAATATACACAAGGGGACCTGGCGGTCTCCTGATCAAAATACCGTCAACCAAATTGATCACATTGCGATTGATAGCAGACATGCCTCCAATGTCATGGATGTCCGCACTTTCCGAGGGGCCAACATAGACTCGGACCACTACCTTGTTGTAGCTAAAGTGCGAATGCGGATCTCCACCAGTCCGCAGTATCGAACATCCACTGTGAGAAAGTTTGATGTTGCGAAGTTGCAATCGCAAGAGACCGCCACAACCTTTGCCAATCATGTCTCCTCTTATCTCTTGACAAGCCCGGCGCCTGCGCCAAACCCAGAGGCCCAGTGGCAACATTGCAAAATGGCCATCAAAACCGCTGCCACGGATGTTTTGGGTTTCATTAGGCGACCACAACGAAACACCTGGTTCGATGATGAGTGCAGGCTCGCACACTTGGCCAAAGACGAAGCCTATCGTGCAGTTCTGAACGCCAGAACTAGAGCTGCCAAGAGCGCTTTCCGTGCGGTATACCAGCAAAAGAGGAAAGAGGAACATCGGCTTTTCAGAAGAAAAAAAAGAGAACTGGAAAAACGAATGGTTGAATCTATTGAGGGGTGCTACGGCAGAAGCAATGTTCGAAAGTTCTACCAAAGGGTAAAGCATTCGTCCAAGGGTTACAAAGCCCGAGCGGAAGCATGTAGAGACGAGGGTGGGAATGTCGTTGTAGATACACAGTCGGTGCTGAGAATTTAGAAAGAACACTTCTGCAGACTGTTAAACGGCGAAGACAGCCAACTAATCGCTGTCAGGCAGAATGATCCATTCGATTTGGATGATGATGAACAAAATTTCCGTCCTCCCGACCAAGAAGAAGTTCGGATAGCAATATCTAAACTAAAGTCCAACAAGGCTGCTGGAGCTGATGGCCTTACGGCTGAACTCTTCAAAGCAGCGGGAGATGACTTGGTGAGGAGCATACACCAACTCATCTGTACAATCTGGTCGGATGAAAGTATGCCTGACGAATGGAACCTCAGCATTGTGTGCCCTATCCACAAGAAAGGAGATACTCTAAACTGCGCCAACTACAGAGGTATAAGTCTCCTAAATGTCGCCTATAAAATCTTGTCGGCCATTCTGTGTGAACGTCTGAACCCTTTCGCACGTGAACTGATTGGCCCCTATCAGTGTGGTTTCAGGCCCGGTAAGTCAACCGTCGACCAAATTTTCACACTTCGGCAGATTTTGGAAAAGACCCAAGAATTCCAAATCGATACTCACCACCTCTTTATCGATTTTAAAGTCGCCTATGACAGCGTAAACAGGAACGAGCTATACAGAGCCATGTCGCTTCTTGGCATCCCTGCCAAACTCGTTCGATTGTGCAGGATGACTATGGAGAACTCGCGCTGCTCCGTCAAAATTGGTAAGAACACCACCGACTCATTTAATGTCGAGAAAGGCTTACGACAGGGTGACGCGCTGTCATGTAACCTCTTCAACATCATTCTTGAGGCAATCGTACGCAACTCGCATGTCAACACCAGCGGTACGATTTTTTTTAGATCCGTTCAATTACTTGGCTATGCTGATGATATTGACATTATTGGAAGAACGAAGCGCGCTGTCAGTGGAGCATTCGCAAGTATTGAAGTGGAAGCGGCTCGAATGGGTCTGGCTGTAAATGAAGATAAAACAAAGTATATGCTGTCCTCGGGTGAAGTAGATCATCACCGTAGGCTCGGACAAAACGTCACAATGGACAGATATAACTTTGAGGTTGTCAAGGACTTTGTCTATTTGGGTTCCACTATAACCTCTCAGAACAACATCAGTGAAGAGATCAGTCGAAGAATCACTCTTGCCAATCGCTGTTTCTTCGGGCTAAGAAGGCATCTTAGTAGTAAAGCCCTCTCTCAAAGGACCAAGGAGACACTATACAAGACCCTTATCATCCCAGTCCTGCTGTATGGGGCAGAAGCGTGGACACTGACACAATCGGATGAATACAGGCTGGGGTGCTTTGAGAGAAAGATTCTTCGGGTGATATTCGGGCCTGTATGTATCAATGGAGTATGGAGGAGAAGATTCAATGACGAACTGTACGGGCTATACAGCGACATTGACTTGGTTAAGAAGTTGAAAATTCAGCGGCTTAGATGGCTGGGTCATGTGGAGCGTATGGACGAAAACGCTCCTGCCCGACGAGTCTTCAATTCCAACCCGGAGGGCCGACGCAGTTCTGGAAGACCCCATCTAAGGTGGCGCGATCAAGTGGTAAACGACCTCAACCAACTTGGTGTGCGCAACTGGAGGCCACTGGCTAGGGACCGGCCTAGCTGGCGAGGAATGTTGGTTGAGGCCGTGGTCCACAATGGACTGTCTGCGCCACCTTAAGTAAGTAGTATACGTTTTGTCAACCGTTCTCCATCTAAAGTCATAATTTTCACAATGTAGTCAAAGTGGTATTTTAATGTTTCCACAAATAATGATGGGAGACCAGTCTCAGCCAATAACATGTTGTTTGGCGTACATTGTGGTAGTTTGAACATCCGTTTTAAGAAAAACCGTAGTAGTTACTCCACTGTGTCATATGGCCTATAGCCCCACACCTGAGCTCCATACATCATTATCGATTTAGAAACAGCCTGGAATATTTGGTATTTGATTTTCATCGATACCTGTTTATCTTCCAGACAATTTTTCCACGCAGCACTTATGGCTGACTTAGCAGATGTAAGCTTCTCCCTCAAATGATGTTCCATGTTCATGTTACTGCAGATATTTATACCTAGATATTTATACATTTTCACTGTTTCTATTTCCTGTCCATCATATGACCATTTTTCGTTCCTTGCATATCTTCCTCCTCCTTTCCTGAAAACCATTGTTTTGGACTTTTATATGTTAACCTTTAGCCTCCATTCTTCGCAGTATTTTTGCAGCTGATTTATCATTCTTTGTAAGTTTCCTGGTGTGTCTGCAAATAGAACCAAATCATCTGCATACAATAAAACTTTTATAAGAGTTCCGCCGATTCTGACACCGCAACAAAGGTATTCTGTTATGTCGTCGATAAACATTACAAATGCTTGAGGACTGAGGTTGCATCCTTGCTTTACACCTACAATAATTTCAAAGAAGTCCGACAGTCGATAACCGTCCCAAACAGCTGAATATGTTTTTTCGTAAAGTTTTTCTATCAGCTTTCCAAACTTTTTTGATATGCCAATATTACAGTTTATAAAAAAGTGCGCTTCTGTCCACTGTATCGAAGGCCGCTTGCAGGTCTACGAAGAACGCATAGAGTTTTCTTTAAGCACTGATGAAGCTTTGCGCCACTGTGGTAAGGACAAAGATTTGATCAATTGTTGAGTAATCCTCACGAAACCCTGCCTAGAATCCGCTCAGAAGGTTATTTTCCGAGGTCCAAACTTGAAAACGCTTTGCCAGTACTCCCATTAATATTTTCAAAGAAGAGTTTAGAAATGAAATGCCGTTGTAGTTTTCTGCCTGGTTTGGGTCCCCCTTTTTCAGAATTGGAAAAATCACACTCTGTTGAAAGCTTTGTTACGGTAAGATTTACCGCAACAAAAATCATTCTTTTGGTTCTTAAAACCTGGTCAAATCGTGCACTTTTGGCACGGTTCAACTCTCGATATTTGTTTCCGCTCCATCCCAACCATTCCTTTTTTTTACCCACATTTTGAGTCCGTTGTCCTCTGGGAGTTTTGAGAGTGACTCAGAGAGGATAACAAAGCAGGTTATTTTCCATCGGGTTGAGCCAGCGGACGAGCTGGAGACTTGCCCGCAACGTATTCTAATTTAATCGCGCTGAGCCAGCGGATGAGCTGGAGACTCACACGCTTCAGTCTATCGTGTTGAGCCAGCGGACGGGCTGGAGACTCGCACGCATAGTAAAGAAAGTGATGAAGCTTTCCAACGAATTCGAAAGAGGAACCCACAACAACACAACAAAGTGTGAATTATAGTCACACCACCGTAAAATTAGAATGGCCGAGTGCCCACCGTAAAGTGTCTGATATCAAAGAAAGATAGCAATGATGTGTTTTTCTCCGTAAATATTATCTGCGCGAAGGTCTATGGAATTTAGATTATTCTTGTTTATAATTCCCACCATTTTAGTTGGAAAATGGTTAGGATTCTCTCCAACAAAAATATTCTTCTCATAGTAATTAGTTTGGGCCGGTTTGGGCTGGGGACTTTGCGCGTGGTGTCGTAGTTTTTCACTTGCCTTTTAAAATTAAATATAATTGACGGTATACGGCTGAACACGTCCACTGAGCCTACGAGGATCGCATCCTCAACGCATAGGATCGCGTGCAATGGTTTCACCGCTCTCAGTCGCACGTCTCTGCATAGATGGGCGAGATGCTGCTGCATGACTGAGACAAGAACACCACCACGCAAAAGATCCGAAGAGGATGGCTATATGGTCGGGGCGAAGTGGACAAGCCAAGCCTCCATTTTGGATGATAATTCAATTTTGGATTTGTTAAAGATAAGCAGAAATTTTGAGACCTATTTAAAGAGAAGTGAAAAACTACATTTTTTTTATCGAAATTTGAAAGGAAGCTAGTGAAATATAGAAGAAAATCGATTGATAAAATCAAGTTACAGTTGTGAAAGCATTTGAGAAGAAAATCGTTGTTGGAGATTGTTTTTGAGAAAAGCTAAGTATTTCTGTGTCTGGTGGTTTCCAGAAATTTTAGCTTGTTAATTGTTTGTTTGATTTGTTTCTTTTGTTAATTCGATCTGTTTGTGACCCTGTGTGGGGCAAATAAATTGTCGTTAAAGTAGGCCTTCGCTGAATATTCGCTTCCCTCCCAAGATTGTGGGACCCGTGACCTTTGTTTTTGACCTTATAACGTTCTTTACCATTGCGATCTTTCTTTGTGTCAATTTGACACAAACCTTTGTTTGCTTCTTTTTATTATTTGCTTCTATTTTATTTTCGAGAATTAGCCTTCTGCTAATCTCGAAAACTATTGTTCTTGCTTTTTCTTTTTGTTGAAAAGACTCTGGGTTTTCGTCCAGGCCTTCTGCCAAGGTTTCCCAGACCAATAACTTTCAATCAATAAAATAATTCAACTTCCCTTTGGGAATAATAATTTACTTGTTTATATTCTTTAAAATTGAAGACACTTTTCAGTTTATATTGGTAAGGCAAACACCATTAAAGTTTCCTGGCGCCCACTTCTAAACGAGTACACCCTGTACTCTGAGTTAATTCTAATTCATTTTTTTTTATTGTTGCCTTCCACCCGCATATTTTTTTTAAACATTGATTTTGATTTTGATCGCGTCTAAATTTTTCGAACCCACCCTAGCTGAGCAGTCGGGAGGTAGCAGCATAAAAAAGGCTGTAATTGGTATTGTTGTTGCACTTTATTTTTTTTTGCATTCTCTCTAATTCTTTTTTGACGTTGCGTTCGCTTTCATTATCGATTTTGTCTCTCGGTGCGCCGGTTGCGCAAATTGTTTAATTTCGTTATTGTGTTTTATTTTAATTGCTTGGATTCGAATAATCCCAATCCGCGGTTTTCTAGTTCGTCAAATAATAATTATTAATTGATAATAAAAATAAATTCGGTAAAGTGCATTTAACAAATTGGCGCCCAACGTGGGGCATTGTAGTTTTTTTTTTCTTGTTTTTTTGTGTGGAAGGAGTTTGAGGGAAATACGGAAATACGGAAATACCTGTGGCTTAATATTTTCTTTTGTGTGGTGATTGAGATAAGTGTTTTTGTATCATCTCGTGTTTTTAATATAAAATTTATTAAGTTTTTTTTTACTGCCTGAAATTTTCTTTTCCTCCAGGTAAACAAAAAGAGTGCTAGTGGAAAATTTGGCTTGGCATCGTTGGAATGTGCATATACATACGTATGCATACAGATACAGTGGTAGCTATTATTTTGAGTTTTTAATTAAATTATTTTTGCTCATTATTTTTTTTTCTGTTGTTGATTAATTTCGTTTTTAATTATCTTTTACTTGTGTTCCTAATTAATTTCCATATAGTTTGTTTGCATTAATTATTTGTGTATACGTTTTTCTCTTTCGCTCTTTTGTCGATTCTGTTGAATTACAATCGAGCTTATTTTAAATTCGGTGCTGCCACTTTGTTTTTTTCCACATTTTGGGGAAACCATTTTCAAATTTTTTTTTGTGAGTGAAAAATTAAATACTTTTAGTTTTGTTCAATTTTTTTGGGTTAAATTCTGAAACAAATTTGTTTTTAAATTTTGATTTTGATTTTTTTTTCGGTTCAGCGTTATTTATTTTTTTTTAATTTCAAGGTATTTTCACAATATTTTTTTTTTTTGTAAATTTTAGTGTGTTTTGTTTTGAATTTTGAGGAAAAGTTTTATTTGTTTATTTTTTGTTTAGTTTTTACTTTTTTAAATTCAGTTTTTTTTTTGTTGTTAAAGAATCAAAATGGATATCAATAGGTTAGATAAGGATGAGCTAGCTTATGAAATGGAGTGTAGGGATTTAGATGTAGGGACAGTAGATGAGATGAGGAAATCTCTGAGGTCGTCTAGGCTTTTAGAAAAGCGAAAATCTTGGGTCCCTGCCTTGTATCCGTTCACTTTTGAACAGGATCAAAAGGCAATTGAAATAAAATTAGTTGAGATAGGTCAGTTGTTGATGAATCCCCCTAAATCAAGAAAATCGAAGGAGTATTTAAAAATTTTAGCAAAAGTTGAGTGGGGATTAGGTAGAGTAGGTAGATCCCAGCCAATAGGGGATGATGAGGTTAAGGTTAGGAATAAATTAAAAAGTAAACTCGTTTTAGCATTGGCAGATCTGGAGGAGAATCAAGAACAAGAAGTAGAAGAAAGTTGTTCGGAAGATGAAGATGAGAGTTCAACCGAACCTCAAAAGAAGAAGCCGGCGGGAACCTCAACTGGGGTTTCTAGAAATATTGAGGAAGTAGATGTAGGGTCTAGGAAAACAACAACCAACAACATAGAAAATGATAGGAGAGATAGTGTAGAAAGAGTTGTAGTTACTACCGAAAAATTTGAAAATTTGTCGAAGTGGGAGGTGAAGTTCACTGGTGAGCGTTGTGGTGCCTCAATGAACTCATTTCTTGAGCGAGTAGAGGAGATTCGTCTAGCTAGAGGGGTGACAGAAGGTCAAGTTTTTAGGGCAGCAGTAGATTTATTTACTGGGAAAGCTCTTATTTGGTATAGGGCGATTAGGGTTTCGGTTAATTCGTGGCAAGAACTTATCAGAGAGTTGAAGCTGGAGTTCTTACCACCGAATTACGACGATTCGTTATTAGATGAGATTAGGCGTCGCACACAAGGCAAGGATGAGTCCATCGTTGTCTATGTGGCGACGATGCAGAATTTGTTTGGCAGGCTTTCAGAACCAATTTTGGAACGGAGGAAGCTGTCAATTATTCAAAAGAATTTGACACCGTTCTATCAGACCCAACTTGGATTGGCGAATCCTAGTTGTGTTTCTGATTAAGTTTTGCTAGGGCGTAATTTAGAGGCAGTTAGGGCTAATGTAGAATCTTATGTTCCACCCCCCAGTGTTAGAAATAGGACGTTGCTAGAACCGGATCTAGCATACGTAGGTATTGATGCTCCTACGGTTTCGGTTGTTTCTGAGAACAACGAAACCAGTCGTCAGGTTCGCTTTCAGGCTCAATCATCGAGCCCACCCATTCGAAATTCTCAAGTTGGTGATGGAAGACCAACTATGAGATGCTTTAATTGCAATGGATCAGGCCATTTTGCAAATAGGTGTTCCGCTCCTAGGCGTTGTTATGGTTGTGGTAGGCAGGGAGTTACTCAAAGTAACTGCCCAAATTGTTGTAGGAACTTCGGTCAAAATAATCAACAGTCGAGAAACATGGTTTCGAATAACCAGTCGGGAAATGCGAGACGCACTCTCGGGTCAGTAGGACGAGATCGTCGTTAAATTCTTTCAGGTTGCCTACTGGTAACCAGTCGGCAATTCATTTGGGTTTCACACTAGAGCAGAGTGGTAGAGATCAACGGCCATATTTAGGCGTTGAGATTTTTGGTATCAAAATGCTAGGTCTTTTAGATTCAGGTGCTTCACGCACAATTATTTGTAGGGACGGGTGGGAAATTTTGAAAGATTTAGGTTTAGAGTTAGGGAAGACCAACATAGATAGAGTTACATTAGCGGATGGTGCAGGTATAGGAGTAGAGGGAGTTATTTCACTTCCAATTAGGGTAAAAGAGAGAATAGTTTTAGTAGAGTGTCTCGTCATTCCCCGCCTTCCTCATAGGTTGATTTTAGGAGCAGATTTTTGGGCTCTATCGGGTGTGGTCCCGGATTTAAAATCGAGGGAATGGACGTTTTCGAACCAAAGCTCTTTGGCTTCGATGTCCGTGGCGGAACATTTAACGGAATTGACAGAGACCAAACAAAAAGAGTTAGACAGTTGTTTAGAAAAACTTTTTAAAGAAATGCCAGAGGGGTTAGGGTGCACACAGATGGTGTCGCACAAAATTAGGACAAAAGCTGAGCCGATTAAACAGCGGTACTATCCAGTGTCGCCAGCTATTCAGAAGTTTATAGATAGGGAATTAGAAGAGATGCTCCGAGACGGAGTCATTGAAAAATCTGACAGTCCATGGGCTTCACCCATTGTCATGATTAAGAAGAAAGATGGCACGTATAGGTTTTGTGTAGATTATAGGAAGTTGAATGAGGTAACAGATAGGGACGCGTACCCCCTCCCTTATATTACGGCCATCTTAGATAAGTTAAATAATGCTAGGTTTTTAAGTTCACTGGACATTAAGTCTGCGTATTGGCAGATTCCAGTTGAGAAGGATTCGCAGAAGTATACTGCATTTACAGTTCCAGGTCGGGGACTATTTCATTTTTTGAGGATGCCGTTCGGTTTGCATAATGCACCCGCAACTTGGCAACGTTTTATAGATACGGTCCTTGGACCTGAGTTAGAACCATATGTCTTCGTCTATCTCGATGACATCATCATCGTGACAGACAGTTTCGAGAAGCATATGGAAATTTTGAATGAGGTTTTTGATAGATTAATAAAGGCAGGTTTAAAAGTAGGTAGGGAAAAATTTCATTTTGTTAGGCCTTCTCTAAAATTTTTGGGCTATGTTGTTGACAGAAACGGTCTCCACATGGACCCAGAAAAGATAGAGAGTATGTTAGGAATTCCATCACCTAAAAATGTGAAGGAAGTTAGGAGCTTCATCGGCACGGTATCCTGGTATAGGAGATTCATTCCAAACTTTGCTAGTTTGGTGAAACCGTTGTCTGAATTGACGAAGAAGAATAGGAAATTTGATTGGAGTAAGGAATGTGAGGACAGCTTTAGAAAAGCTAAGGAATGTTTGGTAGCGGCACCCATTCTAACGTGCCCGGATTTCACGAAGCCATTTGTCGTTCAGACGGATGCTTCGGACTTTGGGATTGGTGCGGTTCTTAGTCAAAATTTTGACGATGGCGAGAAAGTGATTTGCTATTTGAGCAGATCACTTAATCGTTGCGAGCGTAACTATTCGACCACAGAAAAAGAGTGCTTGGCTGTTCTGTGGGCGATAGAAAAGTTACGGCCATATTTAGAGGGTGTGAAGTTTACGGTCATTACCGATCACTACTCTCTTATATGGTTGAGCAAGTTGAAAGACCCAGCAGGTCGGCTGGCTCGATGGGCTGTACGTATGCAGCAGTTCGATTTCAACATTGTTCACCGCAAAGGGAAGGATCATGTAGTGCCGGATATGCTCTCCAGGAGTGTACCAGTTTTATCTGGGATTTCAGAGCCTACAAAAGATCCTTGGATAGAAAAGATGATAGGAGAGGTGGAAAAGAAACCGTTGTCTTTTCCAGGATGGAGAGTAGAACAGGGAAAATTGTTTAAGTTTGTTAAGGCAAACCATGTAGTAGTTCATGATAGTAATAGTGAGTGGAAGTTAGTAGTAGCAAAGAATGATAGGAAAAAGATCTTAGAAGAAAATCACGACCATCCGTTAGCAGGGCATATGGGGGTTAAGAAAACTTTTTGTAGGATAGGAGATAAATTTTATTGGCCAAAAATGAGGTCAGATATAACTAGGTATGTTAGGAACTGTAAAATATGCCAAAGTGTGAAACCTATTAATGAAAAACCAGCTGGGTTGATGACGGAGAGGAAAGGGGTAACCGATCCGTGGGAGATGATTTGCATTGATTTGGTAGGTCCACTTCCGAAATCGAGTAGGGGTTTTGTCTACATTCTAACGGTCGTCGATTACTTTACCAAATTTCCATTGTTGTTCCCGTTGAGATCTGCAACGGCGAAGTCTGTTTGTAAGGAGTTAGAAGACAATGTCTTCTTGTTGTTTGGTGTTCCAAAATGTGTTGTTTGTGATAACGGTCCACAGTTCAAGAGTAGAGAACTGAAGTCTTTGTGTGACAGCTATGGTTCCACAATTAGGTTTACGGCGAATTACCATCCTCAGGCTAATCCGTCAGAACGGATTAACCAAATCATAAAAAATACTCTTAGGGCGTGCGTTTCGGAAAACCATAGGTCTTGGGATGCACAGTTAGCAAAGGTGGCGTGTTGTATACGCACGTCACATCACGAAGTTTTAGGCGTGTCGCCTTACTACGCGAATTTTGGTCGAGGAATGGTGACTTTTGGCAAACCCTTAACCACCATTCCGGATGTTAGGAGTGATAGTACGGATGACACTAGGGAAAGGTTTAGGTTGCTTAGGGAAGAAATAGGGAAAAAGTTAGAGTCAGCATCCAAGATGACGGCGAAAAGGTACAACCTTAGACGAAGGGATGTACAGTATCTTCCAAACGAATTGGTTTGGCGACGTAATTTCAGTTTGTCTGATGCAGCAAACTACTACACGGCAAAATTAGCGCCTAAATTTTTGGGTCCGTTACTTATTAAGAAACGCGTGTCTCCATGGACGTACGAGCTCAAGGACGAAAAAGGTACCTTTCGAGGAACCTGGAACGTCAAAGATCTGAAGCCGTACTACAACGATTCCTCGGAAAACTCCGATACTTAGTCGCGTAGCAAGGACTAGCTGCGCTAAGAGTTACTGAGAGCTTCACAGCTCTGTGATGTGTAATTAACTCTCGCCCAGAGCGATTGAGATGTAGATGTGTTCTGCTGTAGTGTATTCCATTTGGTTGTGTTGTTTACCTCTCTTTTTATCCTTTTTACTTCGCTTTCTTATCTGAAAGCCAATTTTCTTCTTTGGTAGGTAAGGATGGAATTTGTTACGGTAAGATTTACCGCAACAAAAATCATTCTTTTGGTTCTTAAAACCTGGTCAAATCGTGCGCTTTTGGCACGGTTCAAATCTCGATATTTGTTTCCGCTCCATCCCAACCATTCCTTTTTTTACCCACATTTTGAGTCCGTTGTCCTCTGGGAGTTTTGAGAGTGACTCAGAGAGGATAACAAAGCAGGTTATTTTCCATCGAGTTGAGCCAGCGGACGAGCTGGAGACTTGCCCGCAACGTATTCTAATTTAATCGTGCTGAGCCAGCGGATGAGCTGGAGACTCACACGCATCAGTCTATCGTGTTGAGCCAGCGGACGGGCTGGAGACTCGCACGCATAGTAAAGAAAGTGATGAAGCTTTCCAACGAGTTCGAAAGAGGAACCCACAACAACACAACAAAGTGTGAATTATAGTCACACCACCGTAAATTTAGAATGGCCGAGTGCCCACCGTAAAGTGTCTGATATCAAAGAAAGATAGCAATGATGTGTTTTTCTCTGTAAATATTATCTGCGCGAAGGTCTATGGAATTTAGATTATTCTTGTTTATAATTCCCACCATTTTAGTTGGAAAATGGTTAGGATTCTCTCCAACAAAAATATTCTTCTCATAGTAATTAGTTTGGGCCGGTTTGGGCTGGGGACTTTGCGCGTGGTGTCGTAGTTTTTCACTTGCCTTTTAAAATTAAATATAATTGACGGTATACGGCTGAACACGTCCACTGAGCCTACGAGGATCGCATCCTCAACGCATAGGATCGCGTGCAATGGTTTCACCGCTCTCAGTCGCACGTCTCTGCATAGATGGGCGAGATGCTGCTGCATGACTGAGACAAGAACACCACCACGCAAAAGATCCGAAGAGGATGGCTATATGGTCGGGGCGAAGTGCACAAGCCAAGCCTCCATTTTGGATGAGAATTCAATTTTGGATTTGTTAAAGATAAGCAGAAATTTTGAGACCTATTTAAAGAGAAGTGAAAAACTACATTTTTTTTATCGAAATTTGAAAGGAAGCTAGTGGAATATAGAAGAAAATCGATTGATAAAATCAAGTTACAGTTGTGAAAGCATTTGAGAAGAAAATCGTTGTTGGAGATTGTTTTTGAGAAAAGCTAAGTATTTCTGTGTCTGGTGGTTTCCAGAAATTTTAGCTTGTTAATTGTTTGTTTGATTTGTTTCTTTTGTTAATTCGATCTGTTTGTGACCCTGTGTGGGGCAAATAAATTGTCGTTAAAGTAGGCCTTCGCTGAATATTCGCTTTCCTCCCAAGATTGTGGGACCCGTGACCTTTGTTTTTGACCTTATAACGTTCTTTACCATTGCGATCTTTCTTTGTGTCAATTTGACACAAACCTTTGTTTGCTTCTTTTTATTATTTGCTTCTATTTTATTTTCGAGAATTAGCCTTCTGCTAATCTCGAAAAACTATTGTTCTTGCTTTTTCTTTTTGTTGAAAAGACTCTGGGTTTTCGTCCAGGCCTTCTGCCAAGGTTTCCCAGACCAATAACTTTCAATCAATAAAATAATTCAACTTCCCTTTGGGAATAATAATTCACTTGTTTATATTCTTTAAAATTGAAGACACTTTTCAGTTTATATTGGTAAGGCAAACACCATTAAAGTTTCCTGGCGCCCACTTCTAAACGAGTACACCCTGTACTCTGAGTTAATTCTAATTCATTTTTTTTTTATTGTTGCCTTCCACCCGCATATTTTTTTTAAACATTGATTTTGATTTTGATCGCGTCTAAATTTTTCGAACCCACCCTAGCTGAGCAGTCGGGAGGTAGCAGCATAAAAAAGGCTGTAATTGGTATTGTTGTTGCACTTTATTTTTTTTTGCATTCTCTCTAATTCTTTTTTGACGTTGCGTTCGCTTTCATTATCGATTTTGTCTCTCGGTGCGCCGGTTGCGCAAATTGTTCAATTTCGTTATTGTGTTTTATTTTAATTGCTTGGATTCGAATAATCCCAATCCGCGGTTTTCTAGTTCGTCAAATAATAATTATTAATTGATAATAAAAATAAATTCGGTAAAGTGCATTTAACAGCTTATCGGGATGTCTCCAGTTTTAAAGATCCGATTGAATTCCTCAGTAATAATTTTTAAAAGATCGCTATTTGCATATTTATAATACTCAATTGGTATCCCGTCCGTCCCTGGTGCTTTACGGTCTTTACCAGCGCCAAACCTCTTCTTCAGTTATGGGACTATCTAAGATATCACTTTTTGAATCAGGCTCTGCATATTGAAAACGGGGTTGGTGTATGACATTACGTGGGTTCAGGATATTTCTAAAGTGTTGTTCTAACTGCCCACAGTTGATGATTATTCTAATTTTAAGCTTTTCACCATTTTTCTTGTTGAGTAGTTTCCATAAAGTTCTTGAGTCTCTACATTGAGATATTTCAGCTGCTAAGGCACTCTGAAACTCTATCTTCTTCTTTTGGCATGTGTTCTTATATTCACGTTTAGCTTGTATATAATTGTAATTTTCTTCGTCGTATATTCGGAAGAGATCTAGCAACGATAAGGATTTCCTTCTTTGTTTTTCACATTCAAAATCAAACCAGGGTTGTTTATAATTTTGTTTATTTAGTCTTTGTGGTGTTATGGGCATGGCGTTTTTGATAATCTGAGTAATATCATCTATATATAGATTCCTGGTCGCTGCATCTATCTGTGAACTAAGATTTGCTTGATAGTTTTCTTTCTGGTTGTGATTCCATTTAAACCTTGGTAACAAATGTATTGTTGTCTCATCGCTTGGCATTTCTTGGGTATTAATTTCAAAAGAAGTAACAATTGGTAAATGATCTGAGAAGTTTTGTGGCTGTACTTCGAAGTATTTGATTAATTGGTTCCATTCTCCTCCGCTTAGACTAAGATCAATTACTGAGCTTCCTTGTGCACCCACAAATGTGTATTCGCCATTGGTATCGCCTTCAGTACATCCATTTAGAATCCTTAGGCCGTATTCGCTGCAGAAGTCCAGTAGTTTGCCACCCTTTCTGTCCATTACCATATCCTTTGATTTGCGAAGTTGTTGTGAATCTTCTTCGTCGCTCGATTGAACCACCTGCTGCGTACCTGTCCTTGCGTTAAAATCATCCCTAAGCAGTATATTTGTTTGTTGTTGAAGATTGTTTATTATATCTTTAAGTCTTTGCAAATCGACGTCCCATTGCGGTCCTTGTGATCCATTTAAATAAACTGGAATAATATGGTACTTAGAACTTGGAGAGAACGGAGCCTGAATGTTGAAGATATAGTACCCCAATGCATCCTGGAATTCTATCTTAATGCCTGTTATGCTTTTTCTATATCCAAAAAGGCAGCCTCCGCCTGCGTGACCTCTATTGCTGTTTCTGACCCCCGGTATCCAACATAGTACATAATTTTCGAAATATTTTTCATAATTTTTCTTTTCCTTCTAATAAGTGTGTTTCAAATAAACACAACAATTCAAACTTATTTACATATTTAAAGAATTCGGAAAATAAAAGTTTACCATGCAAACCACTTACATTATAACTTAAAATATTGTATTTTACATTTTTTACCAAATTATTACTTAAAACTAAACTTGGGCAGACGGAAATTTCCTACAATTGTTGCGAAGAAGTGGCAGCACTATTTTTCATTATTTGCGAATGGTTTCTGGCTGTGCTATATGATAATTCTTGTGCATCACTCCTAGATGTCGTTGTTGTTGCTTTGTAGGTTTTTTGTTGAGCAGCTGATTCATTGAAAGCCAGATGATTTGTGCTGTTTTTATTAATTATTTGCTCTAACATTGAAGTTCCATCAAAATTGCCGCATTTCAATCTTCGACTAAAGCTCCAAGTAAAACTTTTCCCACCACAAGTCGATCATTTCTAAGAAAAGTTGCAATACTTGGATTTCTGGTCTTTATTGACTTTCTGACTTCTAGTAGTTTTGATCTTTTTTGTCGGATCGGTAAGGGGTAGTCCCGATGGATGGATACACCTGCTTCCCTTAGAGACTTTGATGCACGGAGAATGTTTATTGCTATTGTTCTTTCTTCGAGACGAACCAAAAAGTTAATTGTATCCGGGTTGTTCGATCGCATCGCGATAATGTTGTTTTCTTCAAGTTGTGATGCAATTTTACCATGGGTGCGACAAATTGTTTGTATTTGATCCCTGGGCTGAACAACATTGTCATTTTTTATGTGAAATATAAGATTCCCCTCAGTACTCTGCATTTGACTTGCCTCCATTTTCTCCCCCATCAACTAGCAACTCACGTCTTTCCTCCAATGTCATGACATTTTCCGTCAGAACTTTGTTGTTTGATTGAAGCTGTTTAATTTTTCCGTGTAGTTTTTCTAAATCCAATAATTTAACGACTTCTTTCAGAGATTCTCTTATATCTTTAAGATTTTCATCAAGAGCTTCCAATATTATTATGCGGATCTGTTCCCTTTCCATCACGTTAATTAAACTTTTTATTTTGCTTGGGTTAGGTTTCGCTGGAGATATTTCTTGCAATTTTCTTTTATTTTCATTCATCTGTTACTTGACGTTATAAGGTTATGTTTTCTACCTATTTTTGTTATTTAGTTTTTATAAATTTTAGTAGGTGACTTTCTGAATTTTTTGATTCTTTTACAAGCTAAGATTTAACGCTTTCGTTTGATGCACTTTTTATATATTTTTCTTTTTTGTATATCAATTTAATTAACTTTTGGTTTGCTGACGATCTTCTTTACACTTTGTATCACTGGCTAGGGTTGCCAAACTGTCTGATATTAAGCAAGTGTTCGATAACATAAAAAATAAACACGATACAAATTACCTTTACATACAGATTTTCAAAGACATGATTAATATCATAGGACATCCGTTGATCGTAATTATTAATCAATCATTTCGTGATGGCGTTTTCCCAGCTCCTGGAGAGTGTCTCAAATAACTCCAAAAGTTAAGAACTCAATTAACTGTGAAGATTTCAGACCAATTAATGCCCTCCCTCTCTATGAGAAGGTTCTTGAAAAAGTTGTTCACTTACAACTAGAATCATTTTTTGAATTTCACAAGTTGATAATTGAAAACCAGTCGGGGTTAAGGAAGCATCATTCTTGTGAAGGTGCACTTAATATGGCCAAAGCAGATTGGAAGCAACAACTAGATGCGAAAACTAAAATAATATGTGTCTTCCTTGATTTGAAAAGGGCTTTTGAGACGGTAGACAGATCTATTTTGTTTGAAAAACTTGAGAAGTATGGTGTTTGTGGCAAATCGTTATCATGGACGATTTCGTATATGTCTGGTAGAAAACAAAAGACAAAAGTGAATAACATTTTATCGGATGAAATGTAAATTGACATTGGTATTCCACAAGGGTCTATAATAGGCACGTTTCTCTTTAACGTTTATATAAATGACATAGGCAGTGTTATAACTTTTAGTAAATATGCATTATTTGCGGATGACGGTTTGGTGTATGTTGTTTGTAAAAACCTGGAAGATGGTATCTCACAAATGCAGGTTGATGATCTACGTGTTTGGCTTAAGGCAAATTAACTAAAATTGAATGTGTCGAAAACAAAAATGATGATTATTGGTAACAATACGGCAAGTGATAGTTTGATGAATATTAAAGTAGATAACGAAAATATTGAAATAATTAACGAAATTAAGTACCTGGGTGTTGTCATAGATAACAAATTAACATTTAATACACATATAGATTACATAGTGAAGAAAATATCCAAAAAGACAAATCTACTTAGAAGAATTAGCAAAAATATTTCAACAGTTAGTGCAGTAAACATTTTTATTGCCATAATAAAACCACATTTTGAATACTGTCCTTCAAGTCTGTCAAGAGATGCTTAATAGACTTAAACTTCTCCAAAATAAGGCAATGCGAACAATGTTAAAGTGCAATATATCGTCGTCGTTCTATTAAAACTCCCTAAGTCCATTTTTAGTAAAAATGAGATAAATATGCCAAGTTTATTCAAAAGACAAGATCTATGTTCTATCAAAACTCCCTAAGCTCTACGTTCCTCTATTATCAAACTATATAGTATTAAAACTCCCGAAATCCAAAAAATTCTTCGATTTTTTATATTGATTACTAGCTTTAAATGCAAATATCTCAAAACACAAATAATGGACTTAGGGAGTTTTAATAGAACGACGACGATATATACTCCTATTTGTTATATGTTGGATATGTAAATGTGGCTTAACGTCAATAAAGAATCCTGATAAATGTTTTAGTGTTTGTTTTTAAAATTAAAAATAATCTAGTACGTTCTTATTTGTCTCGCTTAGTTAACTATGTGGGCGATGTTCAACCCTTCGTATTGAGAAATAATCAGGATTTCCGCCTTCCATTGGTACGAACAAGTGCAGGCCAAAACTGTTTATTCTTCAAAGGACTACGGATTTTCAAAACTTTGCCTAATAGTCCGGTCAAAATAGACAAAAAAATAGTGCTAGGCTTGCAAAAATTCGCATAAAGTTGAAAATTGGTACAGACGTTGGGAACACCATTTCAAGTAAAGTAAGCAGCATCCCCATCGATCCGACCGGTGCGTTAAAAGTTATTCAAGGTCAAAAGGTCAACTAAACGGTTTTTTCAATTTTTCTGGTAAACGGTAGGATTTATCTTAAAAATACATGAAACAAAGTTGTAGACCATGAAATTATCTACAAAACTTGTTAATATTTTTTTGTTAGGATAACCTGTTCCAAGATATGGTGATTTTAAAACTTGAAGGAGTCACGTTCTATATGATATGCACATATATGCCACATGCATACATTTAGTCCAGTCGACAGGTTGGAAAAAGTTGGTGGAAGGTGGAAAAAGGTCGGAAGCTAATGAAACTAACAGATATTGTTGAAGGATAGTTAATAAATATTTTACGAAGTTTTGGACCTCGAGAGCCCTATTGAAAAAGAGGTGGGGTAAAGAATAAATATACAACAACGTTGGTACCATTTGGTAGTAAATTTGACGTTCTACTATAAAATGGAAATGCTTTTGCTATAGAACGTAAGGAAAATAAGTTACTGAGGAAAAACCATTGCAAGGTAAAAAATTTTGCAGTTACCCCTTCAACCTCCCCCTTCTATTTTTCCATAGGGCCCTCGAGATCCAAAACTTCGTAAAATATTTATTAACTATCTTTTAACAATATCTGATATTTTCATTAGCTTCCGTCCTTTTTCCACCTTTCACCCACTTTTTCCAATCTGTCGACTGGACTAAATGTATGCATGTGGCATATATGAGCATATCATGAAGAACGTGACTTATTCAAGTTTTAAAATCACGATATCTCCGAAATGGTTATTCTTACAAAAAAATGATAGTAACAAGTTTTGTAGATAATTTCATGGTCTACAACTTTGTCTCATGTATTTTTCTGATAAAACCTACTGTTTACCAGAAAAATTGTAAAAACCGTTTATTTGACCCTTTGACCTTGAATAACTTCTAACGCACCAGTCGGATCGATGGGGATAGTGCTTAGTTTATTTGAAATGGTGTTCCCAACGTCTGTACCAATTTTCAGCTTTATGCGAATTTTTGCAAACCGAAATGTCTATTTTGACCGGACTATAATATTTTAAAAACTGAAAACAACTTGAGCAGCTTCAAACGTCAGATTGTTAACTTTATTAGATTGCAAAATTAACTTCAAGTGATATTTACTCTCCAATTGTTAAATTATTTATTGTTAAATTATTTGTTATTTATCTATTTGTTAAATTATTTATTTATTAATTATGCTTATGTAAACACGCAACACAAAATTGTACTATATCCTTTGTTATTAAGTAGTTTGAGAGACAAAATAAACAAACATACATACATACAACAGCGTGCAAAATTAAAGGTTGCAACTATGAATTTAAGCTTATCGGTTGAGTGTTTTTTACTATGTTTAAGTTTGGCACTGGCTTCTCTTTATAAGTGAAATCTTATCACTCATTTGGCGAGATGAGACAAAGATGGTGAGATGAGAAATTGAATAATGAAAATAATGAGAGATAATGATGCGATATCGATGACTAATGATGAAGTTTGTGGTTTGTCGTTATTGAGTGAATTTTTTTTTTCAATTTTCCTTTTCTCTTTTTTTGTTCTTGCCTGCCAGTTTCCATTAAAAAAAAGGTTTTTGACTAATACAGGGTAATCGGCGTAAGGTTAATTGAACTGCTATAGCAGTAGGTTGAGTTGTGACAAGAAAAACATCGTATGGGAGGGAGCCTATTCAATTCCGTTTAGACAGTAGGTGGAATTTTCTAAAAACAAGACTTAAATTGGAACAAAAATTATTATAAAATAACGGTAACTCCTACAATGCCATGCTATATCTTCTTGTTAAGCCAGAAATCTCTTGCTTTATTGTGTTTTTAAATAAAGCTATTTTAGTGACCGTTTTCACAATATTTATTTTCAACTTCAAAATTTTGAAAAAAAAATAGAACAAAATTTCAAATTAATTTTTTTTTATTGTATGTGTTTAAGTATTGTTTTTGTTGTCTGGATTCAATGCTCTTATTAGTATTGAGTCCGACACTGAAAACCGTATTGCTCTAGGACTTTTTGTTGCCAAGCTATTCAAAAATATCCCAACCTACTTCTTCATAAGAAAAACAAAAAAAAATTGCATCACTTTTGCTATCTCGTAAGTTTTAAGGCTAGATTTTCGTGTTTTTATGCAAAAATAGGTTCTTTTCTTTTTGAATAGCTTGGCAACTAAAAATCCAAAAGACATACGGTTTTCGGTGTTTGATTTGAATCTAATAAGAGCATTGAAAACTTGAATCCGATGTTTGACCAACTGATCCAAAAAATTTATTGAAAATATTAGCAACCGTAACAGGATCATCGAAAACAAATCCATTATTATTTAGTGAAATTTGAGTGTGCATATTAGAAGCGTTCCGGTTTATTATACTATGTATAGCTTTCCATTCGTTTTTAGGGCTACCTAAAGATTTATTAAGCAAGGAGTTATAATATGTATCACGACAAGCTCTGATTTCATTATTTAAATTTTTACACATAGTCTTATATCGCACTTTCAGGGCCATGTTAGTTGGATGCTTAAAACATTTTATTTGCAACTTATTTTTAATTTTTATTTTTTTAGGAGCTTTTTGGTTTATCCAAGGCTTGAGTTTCTTGTCACATTTCTTAGCCATCCAGTTATAGCTATTGGAGCTTATATCGTCGTCGTTCTATTAAAACTCCCTAAGTCCATTTTTAGTAAAAATGAGATAAATACGCCAAGTTTATTCAAATGACAAGATCTATGTTCTATCAAAACTCCCTAAGCTCTACGTTCCTCTATTATCAAACTATATAGTATTAAAACTCCCGAAATTCAAAAAATTCTTCGATTTTTTGTATTGATTACTAGCTTTAAATGCAAATATCTCAAAACACAAATAATGGACTTAGGGAGTTTTAATAGAACGACGACGATATAGGACTGCAGGGTACTTAAGAATAGATCATAGGCACTCGAAGCATTTTGATCTGCAAGGACAGCATCCCAGTCTTCAAAACGGAGGGCATTGTTTAACATGACAAAATTAATCTTCTTAATGATGGAGGATGATGAATTTATTTTGGACAATGATCAGTTATGTGCAGAGGATGATGAATTTATTTTGGACAATGATCAGTTATGTGCAGATCAAAATTAACACCGTGGCATAGACTCATACACAAATCTTTGAAACGACCAAAAGCGTGATCAAGGCAAGACTGAGATATAGGCCTAGTAGGAACATCAACGAAGGAATACAATCCATGCTCGGCTACCAAAGCAAGATAAGAGTCACATATAGAATTCTTAGCTAAAATGTCTACATTGAAGTCGCCAAGGATTACGAGATTGCTAGTTTTCAAGTTGTTTAAAAGAGAAAAAATTCATGGAAAAATAGATCTAAGCTATGCGAAAGCAAACTTTAAACACAACCGAAATTGAAAACCTTATTACCTATATTACAAGACAGTTGCAGAACATCAACCGACAACAGATTATGACATACAACATTATAAGCTAAAGACTCACGTACAAAAACGCCTACTCCACCTGCAGCATACGTTTCGTTTGTATGAGGATGAAAGTTATAACCAGCAATTGAATAACTGTCACATTCATAATTATATATCCAAATTTCTGACACAAAGATTAAATCCGGTAAATATGGGAGAGCTTCTAGATTACAGACAAGCAGATCAAAGTTTTGCCGAAGACTACGTAAATTTTGATGTACAATGAAAAAAGAATTGCAAGACTCATCAGAATTGTTAAAAAAAATATTATCTTTAATCGAACTAAAAGTAGTACTGGAAGAAATGTTAAAAGTAAGATCTAAGTAAAAGAATGAATTTGACATTGTGGACTATATTTAAAGCTAAAAAGAAAGACAATTGAATTAGTCTTCCAGCGACAATAAATCAGCAAACGATCTTACAATAAAAACACTTCCCTTATCTACTTTTCTCATTAAAATTTTTGAATTCTGGAACCATAAGCATTTATAGTTTTTTTCTATTTTGTATGTTTTTGCTTCAGTGTAAAGAGCGCGAGTGTAACTGGTGAAGCAATCATTAATATAGATGGGATGATTATGATTGTCATCTGGAACAAACAGTGATGAGTTAAGCTTTTTTCCTAAATTCCTTTTGCTCTGCATGATCGTTTTCTTCACTTGTAGAGAGGCAAGATGAACGCAAATGACATCAGTAAACTTTTTGTTATTGTTTGAGTTTTTGGAAAGAGATTCAGTTGCATTCCTATGTTTTATGCGCCTAACGTAGCATTTATGTATATCCGTAGCAGGTACAGACACATTCAAGCCGCATTGCAATACATTTTGGACACAGTCAATCGCATTGTTGTTGTTTACCCCACTAATTTCAATTACGTTCTCCATATGTTTTTGTTCTCTCCAATTTAATTTACTTTCAAGAACATTTATTTTATTATTAAGAGAAATATTTTCATCTTTTAGTTTTTCAACAGTGCTGAGAAAGTCATTGTTAATTCTGTTTAGGCAAAGTATTTCCTCGTAAAGCATGTCCATAGTGATTGACTTTATTTTTGATATACACCTTCAGACACAACATCAGCATCATTGCAAGGTGAAAGTTGTTGTTGTTTATTAGCGAGAGTGCTTAGTTTATTTGAAATGGCTTTATGCGAATTTTTGCAAACCGAAATGTCTATTTTGACCGGAATATAATATTTTAAAAACTGAAAACAACTTGAGCAGCTTCAAACGTCAGATTGTTAACTTTATTAGATTGCAAAATTAACTTTAAGTGATATTTACTCTCCAATTGTTAAATTATTTATTGTTAAATTATTTGTTATTTATCTATTTGTTAAATTATTTATTTATTAATTATGCTTATGTAAACACGCAACACAAAATTGTACTATATCCTTTGTTATTAAGTAGTTTGAGAGACAAAATAAACAAACATACATACATTAGTCCGGTCAAAATATACATTTCGGTTTGCAAAAATTCGCATAAAGCTGAAAATTGGTACAGACGTTGGGAACACCATTTCAAATAAACTAAGCAACATCCCCATCGATCCGACTGGTGCGTTAAAAGTTATTCAAGGTCAAAAGGTCAACTAAACGGTTTTTTCAATTTTTCTGGTAAACGGTAGGATTTATCATAAAAATACATGAGACAAAGTTGTAGACCATGAAATTATCTACAAAACTTGTTAATATCATTTTTTTGTCAGAATAACCATTTCGGAGATATCGTGAATTTAAAACTTGAAGGAGTCACGTTCTTCATGATATGCTCATATATGCCACATGCATAAATTTAGTCCAGTCGACAGGTTGGAAAAAGTGGGTGAAAGGTGGAAAAAGGACGGAAGCTAATGAAACTTTCAGATATTGTTGAAGGATAGTTAATAAATATTTTACGAAGTTTTGGATCTCGAGGGCCCTATGAAAAAAGAGAAGGGGGAGGTTGAAGGGGTAACTGCAACATTTTTGACCTGGCAATGGTTTTTCCTCACTAACTTTTTTTTCGTACGTTCTATAGCAAAAGCATTTCCATATTTTAGTAGAACGTCAAATTTTCTACAATTGTGTTAGTACCAAAATTGTTGTATGTTTATTCTTTACCGAGATATAGCTCTCCGAAAAACAGGTAATTTTTCAGAATTTGCTAAAAAAAATCCAAAAAATTCAGCTTATTTCTTCTAATAGACGAAAACTGGTGCGAGGTTTTTGTATGACGAGATTTTCATACTACGATTTGTGCTGTTTAATAGTTTCTAAAAAATGTTGTATGAAAATCTCGTCAAACAAAAACCTCGCACTAGTTTTCGTCTATTAGAAGAAATAAGCTGAATTTTTTTGGCATTTTTTAGCAAATTCTGAAAAATAACCTGTTTTTCGAAGAGCTATATCTCGGTAAAGAATAAATATACAACAACTTTGGTACCATGAAAATTGTAGGAAATTTGACGTTCTACTATAAAATGGAAATGCTTTTGCTATAGAACGGAAGGAAAATAAGTTACTGAGGAAAAACCGTGGCAAGGTCGAAAACTTGGCAGTTACCCATTCCCCCTCCCCACCTCTTTTTCAATAGGGCTCTCGAAGTCCAAAACTTCGTAAACTATTTATTAACTATCCTTTAACAATATCTGATAGTTTCATTAGCTTCCGACCTTTTTCCACCTTCCACGAAGTTTTTCCAACCTGTCGACTGGACTAAATGTATGCATGTGGCATATATGTGCATATCATATAGAACGTGACTCCTTCAAGTTTTAAATTCACGATATCGCCGAAATGGTTATTCTGACAAAAAAATGATATTAACAAGTTTTGTAGATAATTTCATGGTCTACAACTTTGTCTCATGTATTTTTATGATAAATCCTACCGTTTACCAGAAAAATTGAAAAAACCGTTTAGTTGACCTTTCGACCTTGAATAACTTTTAACGCACCAGTCGGATCGATGGGGATGTTGCTTACTTTATTTGAAATGGTGTTCCCAACGTCTGTACCAATTTTCAGCTTTATGCGAATTTTTGCAAACCTAGCACTATTTTTTTGTCTATTTTGACCGGACTACATACAACAGCGTGCAAAATTAAAGGTTGCAACTATGAATTTAAGCTTATCGGTTGAGTGTTTTTACTATGTTTAAGTTTGGCACTGGCTTCTCTTTATAAGTGAAATCTTATCACTCATTTGGCGAGATGAGACAAAGATGGTGAGATGAGAAATTGAATAATGAGAGATAATGATGCGATATCGATGACTAATGATGAAGTTTGTGGTTTGTCGTTATTGAGTGAATTTTTTTTTTCAATTTTCCTTTTCTCTTTTTTTGTTCTTGCCTGCCAGTTTCCATTACAAAAAAGGTTTTTTGACTAATACAGGGTAATCGGCGTAAGGTTAATTGAACTGCTATAGCAGTAGGTTGAGTTGTGACAAGAAAAACATCGTATGGGAGGGAGCCTATTCAATTCCGTTTAGACAGTAGGTGGAATTTTCTAAAAACAAGACTTAAATTGGAACAAAAATTATTATAAAATAACGGTAACTCCTACAATGCCATGACATATCTTCTTGTTAAGCCAGAAATCTCTTGCTTTATTGTGTTTTTAAATAAAGCTATTTTAGTGACCGTTTTCACAATATTTATTTTCAACTTCAAAATTTTGAAAAAAAAAAATAGCACAAAATTTCAAATTAATTTTTTTTTATTGTATGTATTTAAGTATTGTTTTTGTTGTCTGGATTCTATGCTCTTATTAGTATTGAGTCCGACACTGAAAACCGTATTGCTCTAGGACTTTTTGTTGCCAAGCTATTCAAAAATGTCCCAACCTACTTCTTCATAAGAAAAACAAAAAAAAATTGCATCACTTTTGCTATGTCGTAAGTTTTAAGGCTAGATTTTCGTGTTTTTATGCAAAAATAGGTTCTTTTCTTTTTGAATAGCTTGGCAACTAAAAATCCAAAAGACATACGGTTTTCGGTGTTCGATTTGAATCTAATAAGAGCATTGAAAACTTGAATCCGATGTTTGACCAACTGATCCAAAAAATTTATTGAAAATATTAGCAACCGTAACAGGATCATCGAAAACAAATCCATTATTATTTAGTGAAATTTGAGTGTGCATATTAGAAGCGTTCCGGTTTATTATACTATGTATAGCTTTCCATTCGTTTTTAGGGCTACCTAAAGATTTATTAAGCAAGGAGTTATAATATGTATCACGACAAGCTCTGATTTCATTATTTAAATTTTTACACATAGTCTTATATCGCACTTTCAGGGCCATGTTAGTTGGATGCTTAAAACATTTTATTCGCAACTTATTTTTAATTTTTATTTTTTTAGGAGCTTTTTGGTTTATCCAAGGCTTGGGTTTCTTGTCACATTTCTTAGCCACCCAGTTATAGCTATTGGAGCTTATATCGTCGTCGTTCTATTAAAACTCCCTAAGTCCATTTTTAGTAAAAATGAGATAAATACGCCAAGTTTATTCAAATGACAGATCTATGTTCTATCAAAACTCCCTAAGCTCTACGTTCCTCTATTATCAAACTATATAGTATTAAAACTCCCGAAATCCAAAAAATTCTTCGATTTTTTATATTGATTACTAGCTTTAAATGCAAATATCTCAAAACACAAATAATGGACTTAGGGAGTTTTAATAGAACGACGACGATATAGGACTGCAGGGTATTTAAGAATAGATCATAGGCACTCGAAGCATTTTGATCTGCAAGGACAGCATCCCAGTCTTCAAAACGGAGGGCATTGTTTAACATGACAAAATTAATCTTCTTAATGATGGAGGATGATGAATTTATTTTGGACAATGATCAGTAATGTGCAGAAGATGATGAATTTATTTTGGACAATGATCAGTTATGTGCAGATCAAAATTAACACCGTGGCATAGACTCATACACAAATCTTTGAAACGACCAAAAGCGTGATCAAGGCAAGACTGAGATATAGGCCTAGTAGGAACATCAACGAAGGAATACAATCCATGCTCGGCTACCAAAGCAAGATAAGAGTCACATATAGAATTCTTAGCTAAAATGTCTACATTGAAGTCGCCAAGGATTACGAGATTGCTAGTTTTCAAGTTGTTTAAAAGAGAAAAAATTCATGGAAAAATAGATCTAAGCTATGCGAAAGCAAACTTTAAACACAACCGAAATTGAAAACCTTATTACCTATATTACAAGACAGTTGCAGAACATCAACCGACAACAGATTATGACATACAACATTATAAGCTAAAGACTCACGTACAAAAACGCCTACTTCACCTGCAGCATACGTTTCGTTTGTATGAGGATGAAAGTTATAACCAGCAATTGAATAACTGTCACATTCATAATTATATATCCAAATTTCTGACACAAAGATTAAATCCGGTAAATATGGGAGAGCTTCTAGATTACAGACAAGCAGACCAAAGTTTTGCCGAAGACTACGTATATTTTGATGTACAATGAAAAAAGAATTGCAAGACTCATCAGAATTGTTAAAAAAAATATTTGACATTTTTAATTTTCGGATTAGCCGCGTTTATAAATAATAATTAGTGAGTTATATTCTTACTCACCCCGAACGTTTCGCTCAAATTACACTGAGCGTGGTCACCGGGAAACTGCCAAAGAGATGTTAGAAGCGATGTTGGCTACGCAAGTTGTAGCGGTGCGTAGACGGTTCTATCTCTAGCTGTTGTTGTTGTTGGGAGCAAGCCGTGCTCACTGTATCCCTGTTGGTATGGAGCGGCAATTGGATCGAACGTGAGGGGTTGATGATGGGATCCCACGTTCGAGACAGCTTGAAACTGTCGTCGCGATTGAAATTACGATGACGCTTAATTTCGATCGCTTCGCGAACCAGCCGAGGGATGTAGTGTGGCTCGTTTGCTAGAACCTTGGCTTGATCGAAGTGTATCCAGTGGTGTTCATTTGGATGATCAAGTATATGCTCGCATATGGCGGACTTCTCTCTATGTTTTTTGCTGACGGCGTTTATGTCTTCTTTTAACCGTGTAGCAATGCTCCTCTGAGTTTGTCCTACATATGATGACCCACAGCTGCAGGGTACCGCATATACTCCAGGTGTTTGCAGAGGAAATTGGTCTTTTGGTGACTGGAGGTAATTAATTACCTTTTTGGGTGGTAAAAATATGGATTTTATACCATAACGTTTTAAGACTTTTCCTACTCTGTCTGTTACACCTCTAACATATGGCAGAAAAGCTTTTTTGTCTAGTTTGCTATCTTCCTTTTCAATTGACAAAGTAGGCTTCCATGATCTTTGTTTTTTAGAATAGCCATTTGCTTTGAGTACGTTGTCCAAAAGTGAAAGTTCAGTGGCAAGGTGGTCGCTATCACATATCCTGTGGGCACGCTGAACAAGTGTAGATACAACAGATCTCAAATTTGCCGGATGGTGGTGGGAAGTAGCGTGTAGATATCTGTTTGTGTGTGTGCTTTTTCTATAAACTGTATGTGATAATGCGCCATTCGGTTTCCGCATCACTTTTACATCCAAAAATGCAATGGATTCATCTTTTTCTTTTTCCATCGTAAACTTCATTTTTGGGTGCTGTGAGTTGCCGTCAGCAAAAAACATAGAGAGAAGTCCGCCCTATGCGAGCATATACTTGATCATCCAAATGAACACCACTGGATACACTTCGATCAAGCCAAGGTTCTAGCAAACGAGCCACACTACATCCCTCGGCTGGTTCGCGAAGCGATCGAAATTAAGCGTCATCGTAATTTCAATCGCGACGACAGTTTCAAGCTGTCTCGAACGTGGGATCCCATCATCAACCCCTCACGTTCGATCCAATTGCCGCTCCATACCAACAGGGATACAGTGAGCACGGCTTGCTCCCAACAACAACAACAGCTAGAGATAGAACCGTCTACGCACCGCTACAACTTGCGTAGCCAACATCGCTTCTAACATCTCTTTGGCAGTTTCCCGGTGACCACGCTCAGTGTAATTTGAGCGAAACGTTCGGGGTGAGTAAGAATATAACTCACTAATTATTATTTATAAACGCGGCTAATCCGAAAATTAAAAATGTCATGTATCAACAACCGCGAAAACCTTAAAAGTTATATAAAAAAAATATTATCTTTAATCGAACTAAAAGTAGTACTGGAAGAAATGTTAAAAGTAAGATCTAAGTAAAAGAATGAATTTGACATTGTGGACTATATTTAAAGCTAAAAAGAAAGACAATTGAATTAGTCTTCCAGCGACAATAAATCAGCAAACGATCTTACAATAACAACACTTCCCTTATCTACTTTTCTCATTAAAATTTTTGAATTCTGGAACCATAAGTATTTAAAGTTTTTTTCTATTTTGTATTTTTTTGCTTCAGTGTAAAGAGCGCGAGTGTAACTGGTGAAGCAATCATTAATATACAAACAGTGATGAGTTAAGCTTTTTTCCTAAATTCCTTTTGCTCTGCATGATCGTTTTCTTCACTTGTAGAGAGGCAAGATGAACGCAAATGACATCAGTAAACTTTTTGTTGTTGTTTGAGTTTTTGGAAAGAGATTCAGTTGCATTCCTATGTTTTACGCGCCTAACGTAGCATTTATGTATATTCGTAGCAGGTACAGACACATTCAAGCCGCATTGCAATACATTTTGGACACAGTCAATTAATTGCATTGTTGTTGCTTACACCAGGTACCCCACTAATTTCAATTACGTTCTCCATATGTTTTTGTTCTCTCCAATTTAATTTACTTTCAAGAACATTTATTTTATTATTAAGAGAAATATTTTCATCTTTCAGTTTTTCAACAGTGCTGAGAAAGTCATTGTTAATTTTGTTTAGGCAAAGTATTTCCTCGTAAAGCATGTCCATAGTGATTGACTTTTTTTTTTTATATACAGCTTCAGACACAACATCAGCATCATTGCAAGGTGAAAGTTGTTGTTGTTTATTAGCGAGAACAATGTCATTTACAGGTGTTAGGGTAGTACAAGGAGCTGATTGTTTAATTACTGCATTAAGAGTTGTTGTTGTCTTCATAGCAGATAATAATTTCTTATTAGAGGAATTTGGTAATGGATTGGTTGCTGTAGAGACCGCAAGAGATAGCGGGGCATCACGTTGTTGGAAAGACTTTCGACGGAGATAAGAACATTTATCACACCGAAGGAATGAGTCTTTAGAATTGATTTAAAATTCGAGGTCAGTGGGAGATAAATTAGAGCATGAACCGTGTGAAAACAAACTACAGGCACTGTACTTAATTATCTCAAAATCGTTTCGGTCAATTATTTTATTACAAATTAGGCAGAGCATATCGTACAACGCAAAAAAATTGAAAGTTTGACTTTAAAACAGAAGAGCGCACCTAACGACACGTCCGTTCACAGCCACGGCTTTTACAAGAAGTAAACGGGTGTTTTGTGGCGTATACGCTGCTGAGTTATACAGTTGCTTTAGAGTTCCATAAACACAGCCAGTGATACGGTTTATGTGGTCACCCCAAGTAAGTAAACTGTTGAACGTCACTCCTAAGTTCCGGACTGTTTTGACGAATTCTATGATTTCATTTCCGAGCATAATCCGGGGTAAGGAAGACGTATATATAGGGTTCTTATGCACAATAAAGCATTTACGCTTTGAAGGATTTAGTTGTAGTTTATTTTCCAAACACCAGTGAAGAATATTATCAAGATCCATATTCAGATGAAATACTCCATCCTCAATAGTTTCTAAAGAACGGGAGATGTATATCTGGATATCATCGGCATATAAATGGTAGGAACAAAATTTGAACTTCTTTGTCAGGTCATTTACAAATAGATAAAAGAGGAGTGGTGCAAGTATAGATCCCTGTGGAACGCCTTCTTGCAAGAATAAGTGGGAAGACACATCCCCATTAACAAAACCTTTCTGTGATCTTCTTCATAAAGAGCTAGATATCAATTTTATTGAGCTACGACTTAGTTTGAACTGTGAAACAAGTTTTTGCTAAAGAATTTTATGGCTTACTCGGTTGAAGGCTTTGGAGAAGTCCAAGAGCACTAAGAACGACAATTCTTTAGCGTCTAGGCGTTTTCGAAGGTCCTCCGAAATTTTCAGTAAAGCAGTTGTACAACTGTGCTTTTTACGGAACCCCGATTGAAAAGGAGTCATGAGTTTATGACTGTGCAAGTGTTTCAAAAGTTGTTCACTCATAACACGCTCGAGAAATTTCGAAAGACATGGTAGGATGCTTATTGGGCGAAAGTCAGATGGGTTACATGCTCGCTTCTTTTTTGGAATGGGGACAAAGATCGACTGTTTCCAGCGTGATGGAAATTCAGAACGGGTTAAACAAGAGTTTATTAGTTCTTGTATAGAAGGAAGAACAAACGCAGAAATAATTTTTAAAAATCTTAATGGAATGCCATCAACACCAAATGCATTTGACTTGATAGAATAAAATGCTTTAAAAGTTTCCAGTAAGTTAATGCATCTGAATTCAAATTTAATACTGAATGAATCTTCATCATCAGGAAACCTAAAAAAGTGAATTGAATTTGGTGAATTAGGATCTAAATTTGAGTTTACAAAATGATTGTTGAATTCATGAGCACTAAGATGAGATCAGGGCACATCAGTATTTCTGACTCCCGCATCTTTTAAATTTTTCCATAGAGTTTTCGTTGGTAATTTATGATCGAGCTTAGAGGTATAATAGTTTGATTTTGCAATTTTAATTGAAAGGTTAATTTGTTTTTTAAGATGCTGGTAACGATCCCAAAAACTGGGGTTTCAGGAAACCTTCAATTTTTGATAAACTTTGTTGTGTGATGAAATAAGTCTTTTTATTCCAACAGAAAACCACGGACGGCTGAATTTAGAAATTTTAGTTTTTTGTGGAACATATTTGTTTTTAAGGTATAGTATATTGTTCTCTAAAATTAGAGCTTTGTCATCTAGTGAGACTTGTGAGCAAATACTTTCCCAATTCATGGAGCTTGATTCCGATAAAAGAGAAGGAAGATCGAGATTTCCATAATCTCTATAAGTAAAAGATAGCATAGAATTTCGGTTAACGATAGTCGGAAGATTGAATGATAAGAAAATGAGATCATGTTTAGATATACCTGAAAGTGACATTTGATTGTTCAAGAGAATTTTCCCATAATAGCTAGTGATAAAAAAATCAATTAATGAAGAAGAATTAGAAGTAAAATGTGTGGGGACACTGTTATGACACACTTTTAAGTCAAATGAATCTAACAATGAGATTTTGACTGACTATCCTTAATAAGATTCAAGTTGAAATCCCCTCCAATGACAATATTTTGATAACGTGGTACTATGTTCGCTAACACCGCCTCCAGATTGTAAAAATTTGCCACATAAGGGGGTTTATAAACACAACCTATAAGACATCGCGATACTCCACCTAATGTTTCAATAAACAAGAACTCGGTGTGACCTAAATGATGCGGTTTTTCAACAATTTTCAATGAAATGCTCTCCCGAACGAAAGTATCAATTTATTAAGCAAGGAGTTATAATATGTATCACGACAAGCTCTGATTTCATTATTTAAATTTTTACACATAGTCTTATATCGCACTTTCAGGGCCATGTTAGTTGGATGCTTAAAACATTTTATTCGCAACTTATTTTTAATTTTTATTTTTTTAAGAGCTTTTTGGTTTATCCAAGGCTTGAGTTTCTTGACACATTTCTTAGCCATCCAGTTATAGCTATTGGAGCTTATATAGCACTGCAGGGTACTTAAGAATAGATCAAAGGCACTCGAAGCATTTTGATCTGCAAGGACAGCATCCCAGTCTTCAAAACGGAGGGCATTGTTTAACATGACAAAATTAATCTTCTTAATGATGGAGGAAGATGAATTTATTTTGGACAATGATCAGTTATGTGCAGATCAAAATTAACACCGTGGCATAGACTCATACACAAATCTTTGAAACGACCAAAAGCGTGATCAAGGCAAGACTGAGATATAGGCCTAGTAGGAACATCAACGAAGGAATACAATCCATGCTCGGCTACCAAAGCAAGATAAGAGTCACATATAGAATTCTTAGCTAAAATGTCTTCATTGAAGTCGCCAAGGATTACGAGATTGCTAGTTTTCAAGTTGTTTAAAAGAGAAAAAATTCATGGAAAAATAGATCTAAGCTATGCGAAAGCAAACTTTAAACACAACCGAAATTGAAAACCTTATTACCTATATTACAAGACAGTTGCAGAACATCAACCGACAACAGATTATGACATACAACATTATAAGCTAATGACTCACGTACAAAAACGCCTACTCCACCTGCAGCATACGTTTCGTTTGTATGAGGATGAAAGTTATAACCAGCAATTGAATAACTGTCACATTCATAATTATATATCCAAATTTCTGACACAAAGATTAAATCCGGTAAATATGGGAGAGCTTCTAGATTACAGACAAGCAGATCAAAGTTTTGCCGAAGACTACGTATATTTTGATGTATAATGAAAAAAGAATTGCAAGACTCATCAGAATTGTTAAAAAAAATATTATCTTTAATCGAACTAAAAGTAGTACTGGAAGAAATGTTAAAAGTAAGATTTAAGTAAAAGAATGAATTTGACATTGTGGACTATATTTAAAGCTAAAAAGAAAGACAATTGAATTAGTCTTCCAGCGACAATAAATCAGCAAACGATCTTACAATAACAACACTTCCCTTATCTACTTTTCTCATTAAAATTTTTGAATTCTGGAACCATAAGTATTTATAGTTTTTTTCTACTTTGTATCTTTTTGCTTCAGTGTAAAGAGCGCGAGTGTAACTGGTGAAGCAATCATTAATATAGATGGGATGATTATGATTGTCATCTGGAACAAACAGTGATGAGTTAAGCTTTTTTCCTAAATTCCTTTTGCTCTGCATGATCGTTTTCTTCACTTGTAGAGAGGCAAGATGAACGCAAATGACATCAGTAAACTTTTTGTTGTTGTTTGAGTTTTTGGAAAGAGATTCAGTTGCATTCCTATGTTTTACGCGCCTAACGTAGCATTTATGTATATTCGTAGCAGGTACAGACACATTCAAGCCGCATTGCAATACAGTTTGGACACAGTCAATCGCATTGTTGTTGCTTACACCAGGTACCCCACTAATTTCAATTACGTTCTCCATATGTTTTTGTTCTCTCCAATTTAATTTACTTTCAAGAACATTTATTTTATTATTAAGAGAAATATTTTCATCTTTCAGTTTTTCAACAGTGCTGAGAAAGTCATTGTTAATTTTGTTTAGGCAAAGTATTTCCTCGTAAAGCATGTCCATAGTGATTGACTTTTTTTTTTGATATACAGCTTCAGACACAACATCAGCATCATTGCAAGGTGAAAGTTGTTGTTGTTTATTAGCGAGAACAATGTCATTTACAGGTGTTAGGGTAGTACAAGGAGCTGATTGTTTAATTACTGCATTAAGAGTTGTTGTTGTCTTCATAGCAGATAATAATTTCTTATTAGAGGAATTTGGTAATGGAGTTGTTGCTGTAGAGACCGCAAGAGATAGCGGGGCATCACGTTGTTGGAAAGACTTTCGACGGAGATAAGAACATTTATCACACCGAAGGAATGAGTCTTTAGAATTGATTTAAAATTCGAGGTCAGTGGGAGATAAATTAGAGCATGAACCGTGTGAAAACAAATTACAGGCACTGCACTTAATTATCTCAAAATCGTTTCGGTCAATTATTTTATTACAAATTAGGCAGAGCATATCGTACAACGCAAAAAAATTGAAAGTTTGACTTTAAAACGGAAGAGCGCACCCCACGACACGTCCGTTCACAGCCACGGCTTTTACAAGAAGTAAACGGGTGTTTTGTGGCGTATACGCTGCTGAGTTATACAGTTGCTTTAGAGTTCCATAAACACAGCCAGTGATACGGTTTATGTGGTCACCCCAAGTAAGTAAACTGTTGAACGTCACTCCTAAGTTCCGGACTGTTTTGACGAATTCTATGATTTCATTTCCGAGCATAATCCGGGGTAAGGAAGACGTATCTATAGGGTTCTTATGCACAGTCAAGCATTTACGCTTTGAAGGATTTAGTTGTAGTTTATTTTCCAAACACCAGTGAAGAATATTATCAAGATCCATATTCAGATGAAATACTCCATCCTCAATAGTTTCTAAAGAACGGGAGATATATATCTGGATATCATCGGCATATAAATGGTAGGAACAAAATTTGAACTTCTTTGTCAGGTCATTTACAAATAGATAAAAGAGGAGTGGTGCAAGTATAGATCCCTGCGGAACGCATTCTTGCAAGAATAAGTGGGAAGACACATCCCCATTAACAAAACCTTTCTGTGATCTTTTTCATAAAGAGCTAGATATCAATTTTATTGAGCTACGACTTAGTTTGAACTGTGAAACAAGTTTTTGCTAAAGAATTTTATGGCTTACTCGGTTGAAGGCTTTGGAGAAGTCCAAGAGCACTAAGAACGACAATTCTTTAGCGTCTAGGCGTTTTCGAAGGTCCTCCGAAATTTTCAGTAAAGCAGTTGTACAACTGTGCTTTTTACGGAACCCCGATTGAAAAGGAGTCATGAGTTTATGACTGTGCAAGTGTTTCAAAAGTTGGTCACTCATAACACGCTCGAGAAATTTCGAAAGACATGGTAGGATGCTTATTGAGCGAAAGTCAGATGGGTTACATGCTCGCTTCTTTTTTGGAATGGGGACAAAGATCGACTGTTTCCAGCGTGATGGAAATTCAGAACGGGTTAAACAAGAGTTTATTAGTTCTTGTATAGAAGGAAGAACAAACGCAGAAATAATTTTTAAAAATCTTAATGGAATGCCATCAACACCAAATGCATTTGACTTGATAGAATAAAATGCTTTAAAAGTTTCCAGTAAGTTAATGCATCTGAATTAAAATTTAATACTGAATGAATCTTCATCATCAGGAAACCTAAAAAAGTGAATTGAATTTGGTGAATTAGGATCTAAATTTGAGCTTACAAAATGATTGTTGAATTCATGAGCACTAAGATGAGATCAGGGCACATCAGTATTTCTGACTCCAGCATCTTTCAAATTTTTCCATAGAGTTTTCGTTGGTAATTTATGATCGAGATAAGAGGTATAATAGTTTGATTTTGCAATTTTAATTGAAAGGTTAATTTGTTTTTTAAGATGCTGGTAACGATCCCAAAAACTGGGGTTTCAGGAAACCTTCAATTTTTGATAAACTTTGTTGTGTGATGAAATAAGTCTTTTTATTCCAACAGAAAACCACGGACAGCTGAATTTAGAAATTTTAGTTTTTTGTGGAACATATTTGTTTTTAAGGTATAGTATATTGTTCTCTAAAATTAGAGCTTTGTCATCTAGTGAGACTTGTGAGCAAATACTTTCCCAATTCATGGAGCTTGATTCCGATAAAAGAGAAGGAAGATCGAGATTTCCATAATCTCTATAAGTAAAAGATAGCATAGAATTTCGGTTAACGATAGTCGGAAGATTGAATGATAAGAAAATGAGATCATGTTTAGATATACCTGAAAGTGACATTTGATTGTTCAAGAGAATTTTCCCATAATAGCTAGTGATAAAAAAATCAATTAATGAAGAAGAATTAGAAGTAAAATGTGTGGGGACACTGTTATGACACACTTTTAAGTCAAATGAATCTAACAATGAGATTTTGACTGACTATCCTTAATAAGATTCAAGTTGAAATCCCCTCCAATGACAATATTTTGATAACGTGGTACTATGTTCGCTAACACCGCCTCCAGATTGTAAAAATTTGCCACATAAGGGCGTTTATAAACACAACCTATAAGACATCGCGATACTCCACCTAATGTTTCAATAAACAAGAACTCGGTGTGACCTAAATGATGCGGTTTTTCAACAATGTTCAATGAAATGCTCTCCCGAACGAAAGTATCAATTCCACCACCCACTTTATCAGCACGATCATTGCGAATCACTTGAAATCCCGCAAACATAATATTTGTATCGTTAATGTAATCATTTAGCCAAGTCTCCGATACTAATATAATATCAACTTTCGATTCACAGAAAAAAGTTCTAAGTTCACCTACTTTATTGCGCAGGCTATACGAGTTAAAGTGAACAATATTAAGGCCGTCACGTTGTGCACAAAAAACATAAAGCAATATTTTATTAGAGTTTAATTCCGAAGCGCCATCAGAAAGTCTAGAATAGCAATCACCAACATTACCACCTGCCATGAGTAATGAAAATAAGAACTAGCCGATAAATAAACCAAAAGCACAAAAGAGATGTTATTTTGACAAAAAAGAGAATAGAAATTGGGGTAAGGAAAAGAGGAAGGAGTAAAAGGGGGTAGCTAATGGGAGTCTACATTAGTAATTATTATCAAATATAAAATTCCTAAAGCTGTCATTATTTTACTTGTTTTGATTATTGACATTATCTGTCTCAGCCTCGTCGTTGTTTTGGCTTATCTTGATTGGAGGTGAAAAATAAGACTGAAGATCATGTAGATCATTTATTCTGCGAACGGCATCTTCAGCAGTCCGTTTGATGAGAATGTTCCCGTTTTTCACAAAAACAGATGATAGCTCCCACGTGCTCTTCAGATGTCTTGCTTGAAGAAAAATTTTGCGGTCGGTTTTGGTGAGGGCATAGTTGACATAGATTCGTTTAGGTGGACTATTGTCGCTTAGTGCATTTGAAGGCTGAATTTCATGCAGATGAATTGGCTTCAAGCGATATTTTTTATAAAAGATGTTCTTTTCTGCCACCGTTGAAAACCTAACCACAATTGGAGCTTGGTTGGTCTTCCTGTTAGTTGGAATGCGATAGACATCAGTGTAGACCGCAGGAGTGTGCTCTATAAATGAGCAAATATTTGTATAAGTGTCAAAAGTACTCGTGTTAGGGGTTTTCTGGACGCCTGTTATTATTAGGCATGAGTTCTGGTGTTGCTTCTCGGCATTGTTAGCGCTTTGAGTAAGATCTTCCAAAGTGCATTAAATTTTTAAAATCTGACGTGTCACATTATTTTCAAGCTCAGCTATTTGTCTGAGTATATTATCGACCAACGAATTTTTCCCAGTGAGTTCTACTGCTACTAACAGTGCTCTTTAGATCCTTTAGTGAGGTGGAGACAGTTTTTTGGAAGTCTTCCATGGTTTTAGACGGAGGAAGCCGTGAGGAACTTCTTTGGTTACTTTTATCAGACATGTGCGCGCGCTTCTTGTTTTGCAAATTTAGCTTGTCAAATGCGAGTACTTTTGTTTGATAGTTTTAGCTTGTCAGATTGAAAAAAAAGAGTTAAGAATAAATAAAAACTTGCGGCGTGTTAAACTCAATACACTTCAACAATTATTTGCTTTTAGACTTGAGTTTTATAGTTTTAATTGAATAAATTAGACGAGGTGATACAAAATGTGTGTTTTAACAGGCAGCCATTTTAAATAAAAAAAGACTTGAGAGCAGAAAAGTTGTTCTATGTGATAATTTTGCTCATATGGAAATGGATATTTAATGTAGGAGATCTCTATCCCAATATAACGCAATTGAGGGCGCTAATGATAAAGCTCGCACAGGGCGCTAATTTAGCTCGGGCCGGCCCTCTGTAGAACATATTGTGGTTGTCTTCAGTTGTAAATGATAATTAAATATGTAGTTAAAATAAAACTAAAATAAAAAGGATACGTATTTGATATTTTGTTTGTGTTTAAATTTTATTTTTGTTCGTTTTATAAAACAATAAATTTCACTACTTTATAAATCATTATTTTGTGTGACGCCTTTTGTTGTTGACGTTTTTTGATAGGTGATTTTTGGTTAGCAAAATCGCTTCATCACCTCCACGCAATGCCCGCTGGATAGCCGAAAGGTGAACTAACGACAAACGTTGGATCCATCGGATCCATAGGTTATGGATACCTGAGTTCTCATCTCAAGAGCTAGTAGCAGGAGAAAAGATACGTCTTGAATATTCAACCACCAACACGATCTATCTTAACGTCACGCACAGGCCTCATAAGCCGGCAATGAAAGGGAAAAGATATTGTGATGAAAACCGCAAAAAAAAGCCTAGGATGACCAAACCAATAATGTTGACTACCCCCCCCCCCCCCCCCTGTGCGTATGCTTAACAGAGCACGTAAAGCAGAACAGCTAGCCGAAACCCTCGCCAGTTTAAACGCTGCTATAACAGGTCTTCAGGAGATACGGTGGGATGGACCGGGCCTGAGAATGACAGAAAACTGTAAATGCCACCTTGATGGGAGATCGTGCTTGTTTGGGTGCGGATTCGCTGTCAGAGAAAGACTTAGGCAAAACATCTTGAGCTTTCGCGAAGTCAGCGACAGCGATCCGCATTAAGGCCAAATTCCACCACATAAGCCAAATGAGCGCCCATGCCCCTAGAGCAGAGAAAGACGACGCTACCAAAGAAAGTTCCTACGAGCTCCTCCACAAAACATATGAGCAATGCCTAAAACATGACATTAAAATCTTCTTGGGAGACTTTAATGCCAAAATTGGGAGGGAGGACATCTTTGGTATGACGATCGGAAAACACAGCCTGCAAGACACCGCTTCCGATAACGGACTCAGGCTCATCGATTAAGCAGCAGGAAAGAACATGGTGCTGAGCAGCACACGATTCTCACGTCCCAACATCCACAAGGGCATATAGCGACACTCAGATGGTCGAACCTGCAACCAAATCGAGTATGTCGCAATTGACGGAAGGCATTCCTCCAGCATCCTGAATGTCCGTACATTCAAAGGAGCAAACATTGACTCGGACCACTACCTTGTCGGTGCAAAACTTACGAGTACTGATTTCCAACTACGCCGAGGAAATTCAATGTGGGACGACTTCAATCGGAAGAGACCGCCGCTGCCTATGCCGACCGCGTACCCCTTAAGCTTACGAGAAATCCTTCGACTGATGATATGAACCCGGAAGAACAATGGTAGATATGTCAACAAGCCATAAGAAGTGCTGCGTCAAAGGTATTGGGCTTCCCACAGCCTCCGGCCAGAAACCCCTGGTTCGACTCCGAATGTGCTCAGGCAAACAAAGCCAAAACGGAGGCATAAAAGTAATGGATCCAGATATATATATGTTGAGCGAAGAAAGGATGACAAACGCCTACTCAGGAGGAAGAGGAGGAAGAAAACAGAACACCAACAACGCGAAGTCGAGGAGATGCAGATATGTTTTTGCAGAAAAGAGGTGAGAAACTTCTACAGAAGAGTGAAACAGTCTACATCATGTTTCACAAGCCAACCTGGGTCCTGCAAAGATCAGGATGGAAAAACCATATTGGAAATGCACGCGATGTTAGGCATCTGGAGAGACTACTTTAACCAGTTGTTAAATGGCGATGACAGCCAAGATCCCGCCCAAGACCAACTTGTACCATCTAATCAAGACGACGGCCATCTGCCCCCATCAAGCCGTTTGCTGATGAACTTATATGTCCTTACCAATGCGGCTTCAGACCTGGAAAATCTACTACCGACCAAATTTTCACATTACGCCAGATCCTGGAGCAAACCCAAGAATATAACATCGACACCCACCAGCTGTTCGTCGATTTTAAAGCAGCCTACGACAGTGTTAATAGAGTTGGATTGTATCGTGCCATGTCTAACTTTAGAATCCCTGCTAAACTGATACGCCTTATCAGGATGACGCTGGAAAATGCTTGCTGTTCCATCCAAGTTAGTAGGGACTCTACTGAAGCTTTCGAAATCACCAGAGGGCTTAGACAAGGTGACGCACTTTCATGCAGCTGTTCTAACATTGTGCTGGAAAATGTCAAACGGAACACCCATGCCAGCACATCGGGCACCATCTTTAAAAAATTGACACAATTACTTGGGTTTGCAGACGACATTGACGTAATAGGAAGAACAAAACGAGCAGTAACCAGTCCCTTCACTACCATGGAGTCAGCAGCAAGCAGAATGTGACTGAAAATAAATGAGGACAAGACCAAATATATGGTTTCATCAACAAAAGTCCAATCTCACCAACGACTTGGCCAGAACGTGACCATTGATAGGTAAAATTTAGAGCTAGTCAATGAATTTGTCTACCTGGGTACTGCTGTAAGCACAGGCAACAACATCAGCGCTGAAATCAAATGCAGAATAACTCTTGCTAAATGGCCCAAAAAGGATATGATAGAAGAAATAAGATTCCTACACAGCAAAAAAGCCAAATTAAACAACTTATGATATAAGAAACAAAGCTCCACTTTCATACCCACGCACACATTTAATCCAAGATTGATAAATAATACAAGCATTCATTTAATTAGTTAAATGAAATACAAACACTTAACAAAGGACTTAGATAATATCTTACCAATAATCAAGTATTTTTAGTATTATAATTATAATTTATTAACACATAATTAAAATTACTCGTATAATGCTAACATAAATAAAACGAGCACAAGCAAAGACTTTCGGCTCTGTGGTAACTTTGTTCTACGAAAAATTATTTTATAGCTTATACCTATAGATATATTTTTTTTATACATTATTATTGATACCTATTATTAATACATTATTAAAATATAAATATTCTCCTTTATATAGGAAAATTATATTTTATAACAAAAGAGTGTATTTTTTGTATGTTGTCATGACTAGGGGTTTTAAGGGCTTCTTAAGTGGACAAATTAGGTGGTGCGTTTTCAAGTTGGACAGAGGTTTAGAATGTGATTTATGTTGGAGAGTTACAGGAAGGACATAAGGGAGGACTTTCCTTGCAAAGAAGATGTTGATGCGTAGTGATAGTGTGACCAAAGCGTAGTCTGATGAAATTTGTATTCATGGCTTATAAAGTAGTAACAGGGATGGTGGGTTGTGATCTTTCGTAGTTGATTGCTGAATAATTTTGATTATAACTGCTCCATTGGGCTTGCCGCTTAGATTTAAGTTCTTGATTGATGTAGCGTAGTAGATCAAGTTTGGTTGGAGCTTCAAAGCAGTAAATTTTAGAACGATGGACTTGTAATGCAGCCTCATCTGCATTTCATTTCCTTTAATACCCATATGGCTAGGTACCCACATCAGTTTTAATTTCTTAAGTTTGTTGATAAGATAGTCACGGATCATGCAAATTATAGCGGTGTTGTTATCAGGGTTCTGTAAAGCATTTATAATCTGACAGGCTGTCTGAAGATACAACGAATTTTCCCGCACTATTAGCGCATGTAGTTATTGTCTTGAGAATAGCGAGAGCCTCCAGTAAATATGGAAACTTTGTTGTTAAGTAGACCCACACATATGATTGTGCCGTTTTCGTGAACAGCTGCAAAAGATGTGCTTGATAAAGTTTTAGAACCATCTGAGAAGACGAATTTCCATCCTTCTTGTTTAAGATCAGTTGGGCGAATATTTGTCGAGCGGTGTTGTTTTTGTTGAATTTTGACAATTATCAATTCTTTTTATGAGAATCCCAAGTTCTCTAGCTGTTGTTATTGAAATAAATATTGCTGATGGTATTCTTTTGGAGGATTTGAGTTTCATCGCACAAAACAAGTCCTTGTCAATAAAAGAGCCGTGTGAGGAAGCTAGTTTAATCTGGAATTTTGCCTTAGTTGCTTCTATTCTTTCGTCTACGCTTGGAAGTTCAGTTTCAACTAGCATATTTTTTATGGTATGGTTAAAAAGGCATTTAAGCTTCTTCGGACGCTATGGTGGTAAGGTGATTTAACCATGTTAAATGTGGATTCCGGTGAATTGCCGTAGATAATGAGACCAGTAAATTTTGCTTAGAATTAGAGACCTAGTTATAGAACATAACGTATTGACATGTGCATCACATTTCTTACTAGCTAAGTAATTAATTATATTAGTTCTTTTGATTAAAATTAAAAGAACTTTAGTTCTTTTAGTTAAGTTTTTTTATCTCCAAACAATGGGTTTTCCAGTTATATCTGTTATTGAAAATGAGACCTAAAACTATCAAAATTGTTCATATTAATATTTTTCAACGAAAGCGGATTTTTACTACAAGATGTCTTTTGCGACAAATATGTAAGGTTCTACGTTTATCTAGGGATAGCCTCGCTCCATATCGAGAAGACCAAGCAAGAATATCATTAAGCACATCCGTTAGCAATGAGTTAGCAATATTTGAGTCATTATGCTTACATAAAATATAAAAATCGTCAGCATAAGCAATCTAGTTGTTTGTAATTCGTTATAATTGAGCTTAAGTCGCCAAAGGCTATGATTAACAGAACGACTGATAATGGAGATCCTTGATTAATCCCAATTGACAGAGCATAGCAAGGCGAAAAACAATTAAATGTTTTAACGCATATTTTCCTGTTCGTCAAAAATGCTTTAATGTAATTAAATATTCTTGGACCGATGCCCCAATTTTTGAGTTTGGTAAGAATGAGATGAATCTATCCTGTCGAAGGCTTTCTCGAAGTCTAAAGACAGAACAGATACATGGTTGCGTGCGGAAAGAGCATTCTAAATGTAAAAGTCTAGGTGAAGTAGTGCATCTGAGCATAGTTTGTTAGGTTGGAGAGCTACTTGATTACATTTTATTAATTTTTTTGAAATGATAAACCAAAGTAAACGTCTGGCTACAATTTTTTCCAGGACTTTGGCCATGCATGAGAGAAACTGGTCTAAAACCGTCAATGTTTAATGTCTTCTTTGATTTCGGCAACGAAAATAATGTAGCTTGATTCCAATTTTGTGGAATAATACCTGTTTTAAGAACATTATTATAAAGTTTTAAAAGTCTAGTGGTAGCTGAAGCGGGGAGATTTTTTAACATGGGATAGGATATCCTATCTCGGCTAGGCGTTTTACATTTAAACCTGTTTAGAGAACTATTGAGTTCCAGGAGTGATATTTTATTTTCTATCAGTCTTGCAGTCTTGGAGATATCGAGTTAAAGGTGTTTTTGGGAGATGTAATCGGCATGAAAGTTTACGTCACTAGAGGAACAAGTTATTGCAAAATGATTACTTATTTCAATGGGGTTGGAAATGGGGCCTGTAGAAGTTTCAATTACTTTTATATTTAGTTGAGTGTACTCACCAGTCAAACAGTAAATGTTTTTCCAATGTCAGCCGGACATGAATTAGGATTGATGGATGAGGTAAGGTCAAACAACCTTTTTGCTTTCGCAGATTTAAGTTCTCTACGAAAATGGGCATTTGATTTTTTTAATAAAATTAAATTTGTTTGGTTGGGATATTTTTTGAAAAGCCTCCAAGCCTTAACTTTTACATTACGTAAATTGTTAAGCACCGGATTCCACCATGCAACTGTTCTTTTTGTTCGTTTTGCTGTATTTTGGGGGATCGACTTGTTTGCTGCTGTACGAATTGCTTTAAGGATTAGAGCAGCCTCTTTGTTAATATTGGTTGATTGATTATGTGCTGATAAATATTCTGATATGTGATTGTTAAAACAATCCCAGTCAGCAAGATCAGTTTTAAATTTACGGTTAACTATTGTTGAAGCGTAAATTGAATCAAACAAGTGTGCAGATTATTGGAAAATGATCGCTGCTGTGGAGATCATCTAAATATTGCCAAGAGGTTTTATTTTGCATTTTCGGGGAGCAGCAAGTTATGTCGACATGTGTAAGGGTGTTGTGTGCAGAAAATTGGGTGGGAGAACCATCGATCAAAATAACGAGATTACAGTGGGCTATAAAATGTTCAATTATGGCTCCTCTATGGTTAGTAATTGGAAATCCCCAAAGAACACTCCAGGAGTTGACATCGCCTGTGAAAAGTATAGGAGTTCTTATTTGTTCAAAAATGTTAATAAGATCGTTACTCGTAAACTTTTGACCAGGAAGTATATAAATAACGACCAAAGTGAATCTATAAGTGAGTTAGGGCTAATGCTATTAAGTTGGAAACTATTGGAATTCTTAAATGTGGAATGTGTTTTTTTAATTCAAATATGTTTTCTGGGTAGTTAAGGAAATATCCTGTATATGCTTTGGGTATAATAGGGGTAAAATTGAAAGCACAGTGAGTTTCTTGAATTGATGTAATACTGGGACAGTATTGTTTAAAGAGAACATTTAGTTCGTCGTAATTATTTATAAAGCCTTTAATATTCCATTGTAAAATATTTATATTCGGTTCATATAAATTTTGTTGTTAGTTAATTGGTCGCAGACATCTCTGGCCAGAGCTGGAGTGGGTTGGTTTCAAACCTCTTGGCCTCACTCCTGCTCCCGCCAGTGACGCCCGCGACTTTGTGGTGGGCGAAATTTGATTATTTTTATACATCATCATCTGTATCAGAAGTGTTCATATAATATGATTCGTGTTTTGTTAATTTATTGGTTATTGAAGAAATTGCTGCATTTTGTAGTGGAGTTTTATTTTCTGAAGTTGGAGGAGATGGAAGTGGGCGATTAGACCCTAGAGATGTTTGTTTGGTTGAAGGTGAAGAAGTAAGTGGTTCGGATGTGGAAATTGTGGTTGTTGATGATGATGAAATATTTACTTGTGGTCTAATTGTTGAATCAGCAACAGTGGCTGTTACAGGGGTAGATTTGGATTCTTTGAGATTAAGGTTGTTATTGTTAGGAGATGTGCTCCTTACGTTAGATATAGGGGTTTCTTTTGCTTTTTCTGAGTATGTAAAGGTATTGGATGTTGGTTGAGACGGATACATGAGATTATAAGTGCGTTTGGCTTCAGCCATACTGCACTTCTTCCGTGTTTTTATTGTTAGAATTTCTTTTTTTTTTTTATACTTTGTACAAGTTTTAGATGAAGGTGCATGTTTCTCTAAGCAGTTGGCGCACATAATTCGCGTGCATACCGAAGGATCGTGCGACGGGAGGCTGCAATTTTCACAAAATTTTATTTTTGTTGCACCTTTTGGTTGTGTGCCCGAGTAGTAGTTGGCAATTTATGCATCTCATTGGGTTAGGAACGTATTCCTGCACCTTTGTTTTATACCATGCTATATCAATTGTAGATGGTGGCTGATACCTGTCAATGGTGAAAAGCATTATACCAGAGGGACTTCTTGTGTTATCTATACTTTGTGTGAATTTATAAATTTCGATCACACCTTGAGTTTTAAGTTCATTAACAATTTCCTCTTCTTTGATTTTTATTAGACATGGTGCATAGACCACACCTTTGGAAGAGTTAAGACTGGTATGTAATTTAATTTAAACAGGTTTATTTGCAAGATTAGTTACACGCAAGAATTTGTCTGCAATTTTTTGTGATTTTGTTAGAATTAGAATATTTACATCCCTGAGATGCGAGATATTATCGTACTATGTGCTTATAGCATATATTACTCTCCTGAGCATGAAAATGTTTACAGAAAACAAACTTCTATTTTCATCTTTTTCATCAGCAGGTGCTATCACTACAAATTTTTGGGTTTTAAGCATTTTAAATGTTGGGTAAGTCAGTAAGTAAGGCCTTGGTTCGAAATCCGGGGGAATATCCCCTAAAATTCCAAACCTATTCCCGGGACTAGTTTCTTCTGGCCCCGGGGCCATTTTAATCTCAAAAATGGTTAACAGCGCGCAAAAAATAAATTTGCACACGCTGTCAAAAATAAGACAGAGTAAGAAGATTAGAGAACACTATTAGGTGAGCAAAAGGGAAAGAATGATTTTGGGTAGATAAGTCCTCAGAGAAAAGTCAACACGAAGTTAACGCTACTAAAGCTAGACGGTAAGACGGTGACAGCAGATAAAAGTAATACAATGGTTTTTATTATTAACAACCAACAAGAATACGTAGCAAAAGAGCAAATCTTTTTCGATAACAACAATATACAAAAACTAAACAACGACCCAACTTTAAAATACAATAAGGAAATTAACAACGCCGTCAACAAAATTAAACATTTTTACCCAAACCACAACGCTAACGAATTCAAACAACCAAATCCAATAGCCCCACAATTCACAGGATTACCAATAACACCGCTTATCAATTACAGAACAGCACCAGGATATAAAATAGCAAAAAACACTCCGAAAAATCATTAAAACAACATGAATTAAGTTTATAATCACAGCATTTTAAACAACATGTTGCCACCCTAAGATCAGAACGTCCCTGTTAAAAGACTGGAATGGAAAGCCTCCAAGACAGCTCTAGATGTAGGAGTGAACGTGACAGATGACATGACACATTATTAAATTATCTTTCTTCTAAATTGTCAAGTTTCCTCATTAGCAATTGAATTATACAAAATCAGCATTGAATTGTCGTATTACTGCCATTTTAATAAACTAAACTAATACTAGATTTTGAATATACATTATAGTCTTTTCTTTACATTCAAGAACTACAACACAACAAAAGTCTAATATAAGTTACAAAACATAAACATATTATCAAATTTTAAACTAATATCATTATTTGAAGTCACTAAGAACAAATTATTTCATACTCCGTCAATGACACTTTCGTCATATTTGACGGAACAACTAGACAGATTAATACAAAAATCAAGGTCACAACAGAAAAAGAAAATAATCCTACTAATAAAGGGGTTTCCAATACGAGGTGTTATTCTGAATAGCCCGCTTTTTCAGTAGTTGTCACTTTGAAGCTGTATTTTTTGATATTTGACGAGTAAAATGCCATTAAAAAAAAGGGTACGATACACGCTTTAACAAACGCATTAAAATTATTTAAATTCAATATATAAAATGGTAAACATTTGGCAGAAACGGTTCGTAAAACTCAAACATTCGTGAAGCACCTTGTCGGACCGCAATTCAGAAATAGGTGGAAAAATTTTAGCTGTTCGGACAAGTTAGCAATGTGAAGAATAAAACCCGTGGATTCGCTCAAGAACAACTGAGAATATTGCTGCTGTAGCCCAAAGTGTTGAAGAAAACCCAGGTTTGTCCATTCCTCGTCTTTCTGTCTTTTCCACAAACGTCATTACACCGTATTTTGCATAAAGAATTTGGTCTTAAGGCTTATAAAGTTCAGTTAACACAAGAACTCAAGACGGTCGATCATCAACAACGTTGTGTCTTTGCTGATTGGGTCCTTAAAATGCATGAAAATGATCCGGAATTTCATTGAAAAATCATCTTGACTGATGAGGCCTATTTCCACCTCAGTGACTACGTCAACAAGCAAAATTGTCGCATCTTTGGCTCGAAAAACCAAACATGTATTGTTGAAAAGCCGCTCTATCCTCCACGAGTAACTGTTTGGTGCGGTTTATGGTCCGGCGGCGTCATTGGACTTTACTTTTGAGGCTAGAGCAACAGCTACGGTAAATGGATTGCGCTATCGAGAGATGATTAATAATTTATTGTTCATGGCCGAAATTGGATGGTGTTAATCTGGACAACGTACCGTGTTATCTCTCGAAGAGATGATCACAATTGACCACCAAGATCTTGTGATTCAACACCTTGCGACTTCTTCCTTTGAAAGATAAGGTCTACGCCAACAGCCCAGCATCGCTTTAAGACCTCATAGATGGAATTCGTTAAGCTATTGAGAGCAAAAAGCAGCCCCTTTGCGCTTTGGTAATGAAAAATTTCAAAAAAAGGATATTGTTGTGTAAGCGTAGCCGTGGCGCCGATTTGGCTCATATTGTTTTCCATTATTAATGGCATATTTTCCTTTTTACATTGAAATAAACATTACATCATTTATCTCAAAAATATCATTTTTCTTTGAATATCAAAATAACACCTCTTATTGGAAAACCCTATTATATTTTAAATGTGAAGGTTTGGAAGGATGCTTGTTGCTCAATAACGCTAGAACGGATCTGGTAAATTTGGCAAAGAGATAGATTGTAACCTATTGAAGAACCGACCAATATCCTTAGGAGTTTCGTTCATAGTCTAGTCGACAGGTACTTTTAGGTGGAAAAAGGTCAAAAGTTAATGAAACTTGGAGGTTTTTTTCAAGGATAGTAAACTAAAATTTTGCAAAGTTTTTGACCTCCAAGGCCCTGTGCTAAAAGAGGGTGGGAGAGGGGGGGAAGCTGCACATTTTAGGACGTTGCTCCGGTTTCCTTAAATCCTATGGCACAAACATATTCCGGTTTTTTGTAGAGCATACAACTTCCTAAAAATTTTTTTAGACAAACATCTTTGTGTGTCAATTTGTTACCGAGATATGGCGCTTCAAAAAACAGGTAATTTTTCAAAATTCGACAAAAAATTAATAATTCGGCCTTATTTTTTCGGAAATACTAAAATACTCATGATTTTTTTTTGTAATTATGGTTCCTCGTTAAAATCACCAACTTTCTACGCCCCCTAAACCATCCCCGCTCGCCCAGCAGGTGTCAGGCCATACACATTATTATTGTCATACCGACGAAATTTTAATTTATTATTTTATTCTTAGTACAGTGGGCGGGTAGAAAGAACAGTTAATTAACATTTGAGGAAGTTTTGGACCACTACGGCCTTGTGGAAAAAGAGGAGGGGGAAATGCAAAATGTTCGACCTTGCTCCGGTTTTCCCTCAATAACTTTTTTTTCTTACGTTCTACGGCAAAAAGCGTCAAGGACTTTTTTTAGAGCGTTAAATTTACTAAAATTTTGTTAGTACACAAATTGTTGTGTGTCATTTCGTTACCAAGATACGGGAACAAAGAAGTAGGGGAAACTGCAAAATTTTCGACCTTGCTCCGATTTTCCCTCAATAACTTTTTTTCTTTACGTCCTACGACAAAAAAATGCAAGACCTTTTTTGTAGAGCGTTAAATTTCCTACAGTCTTAATAGGCTGAACATTTTTGTATGTCAATTCTATACCAAGATATGGAAAAAGATGAGGAAGGGGGAACTGCAAAATGTTCGACCTTGCTCTGGATTTCCCTCAATAACTTTTTTTTTTAAGTCCTACTGAAAAAGTTAACTGTACATTTTTGTAGAGCGTTAATGTTCCCACAATTTCAATGGATCAAAAATTGTTGTTTATCAATTCTTTATGAAGAAATGGGAAGAGGAGGTGGGTGGAACTGCAAATTTTGCGACCTTGCTCCGGTTTTACCTCAATAACTTTTCTTCCTTACGTCTTACGCAATAAAACGTGATTGAATTTTTTGTAAAGCTTAAAATTTCCTACAATTTAAATGGTCCAAAAATTCTTGTTTGTCAATTCTTTACGAAGAAATGGAAAAAGAGTAGGGAGGTGTAAATGCAAAATTTTCGATCTTGCTCCAGTTTTTCCTTAATAACTTTTTTTCTTTACTTCCTACAGGAAAAACACATTCTAGTTTTTTGTAGAACGTAAAATTTTCTACAATTTGGATACTAAAAAGATTGTTGTATGTTAAATTGTTTTTGCAAAAAAATTGGAAAAACAAGAGGAGGGTGGGACTGCAAAATTTTTGACATTGCTCCGGTTTTTCCTCAATAACTTTTTTTCCTTATGTCCTAAGTTTTTTGTAGAACATTAAATTTCCTTTAATTTCAATAGTTCAATTTATTATTGTATGTCAATTCGTAACGAAAACATTGTGTTTCAAAAAACAGCAATGTCAAGAAATCCAGTATTCCACTATATTTCTTCGTATATACCCGAAAAATCATTAAATGAAAAATGACCTGTTTTTTGAAGGGCAATATCTCGGTAATAAATTAACACACAAAGATGTTTGTAATAAGAAAAAAGTGTAGGAAATTGTATGCTCTACAAAAAGTGGAATGTTTTTGCCATAGGACGTAAGGAAAAAAGTTATTAAGGTAAAACGGGACGAACGTCGAAAAATTTGTATTTTCCCCCCCTCCCTATTTTAGCACAGGGCCACCGAGGTCAAAAACTTAGCAAAATGTTTCTTAGATATCCCTGAACGAAATCCCCAAGTTTCATTAACTTTTTACCTTTTTCCATCTAAACCCACTTTTACCGACCTGTCGACTGGACTATCAGGAGTGGGTTGGGAAACGAGAATTTAATTAATTTCAATAAAAAGAGGAAAAAGAAAAAAAAAAACAAATTTGTTATTGGGGTTGAAATTGAAAAGGAAAGACCGGCACCGATGACATTTCGATTAGATTAACTTTTCGGAGTAGGAATAGTGGACCTAAAGAACGAAGGAAATAGAGAAAACACAATAAAAGTACTAGAATAATTCGGAATGTTGAGCTAAGTGGATTCCATTTTGCTGAGTTTACACTTGTAAGTTTAAAATTCTTTTAGAGCAACTTTTGTCAATAAAGAACAAAGTTTTAGAGAAATTATTGGTTGGGGTTCAAAGTTTTCACTCAACGAGAAGATGCCGGTTGCAAAAGGACTAACACTTAGAAGATAGAAAATGGAAATACAATGAAGAAAATAACCGTATTTTCCATAGAAAAATTAAACGTTAGATGCTTGTATATAACGAACAAAGAAAATACTTTAGTCTGTTACCAAGTAAGTTATTTCTAAGAGTCGAGTCGACAGTTTTGGCAAGTGGTTAAGTCAAGTGAAAAATTAACAGAAAATTATATTATTTCTATTTATTAAAGTAGTTTGGTGATTAAAATACGGTTAAGTTAAAGCAACTTAAATATACAAACAAACCTGTTAAAATTTTTGGTATAATCTTTTATTAAAAGAACTCGTTAAATATTCAATAAAACAATATTAATTAGCTCGCGCCGAAAACAATGTGGCTGCTATTTTATTAAAAAATTAATAATGTCACCTAGTCGCGATACCCTGCAACCCAAATATTAAGGTACCAACACACTATTGAGTTTATCATTTTATCGTAATAACAATTTTATACTACAAATTATTGATAAATTATTGGAGGTAAGCTAGTTGAATGCCGTGGTGGGTAGATTTAATTTTTTTTGCTAGTTTACTCTGTTGCGGTAAATTTTACCACAACAAGTTTTGCCAACCCATTTCCTCTAATAACTTTTGTTTCCTAATCCCTTCCTGTTGCGGCTCCAAAATACTCTAAAGAGTGCAGTAGAAACCTGGTCCATCAGCCAGAGGACTGCTCTTTAAGTATTTTGGAAAAGTAACCAATCTAGGTTCCATCAGAGGTGTTGGACAGGAGGTCCACCTTATTTTACGAAAGGCGGAAGAGCCACTAAATCTTCGAGTTGTCGACAGAAGGTCGAAAGAGCAGAAAGGCATGAAGATGACTCATGTCCAACGATGTGTGAACTATAATCACACCAACATAAATGTAGTATGGCCGAGTGCCCACCATAAAGTGTCGGACATCAAAGAAAAATCACAATGATGTGTTTTTCCCTTTCTAATATTTTCTGCGCGAAGGTCTACAAAATAAAGATTTGTCTTGTTTATAAATTCTACCATTTTAGTTGGAAAATGGTAAAGTTTCTTTCCAACAAGAATATTCTTTTCAAAATAATTAATTTGGGCCGGTTTGGGCTGGGGACTTTGCGCGTTTTGTCGTAGTTTTCCACTTGCCTTTTTAAAATAAAATATAACTGACATTATACGGCTGAACACGTCCACTGAGCCTACGAGGATCGCATCCTCAACGCATAGGATCGCGTGCAATGGTGGTATCACCGCTCTCAGTCGCACGTCTCTGCATAGATGGGCGAGATGCTGCTGCATGACTGAGACAAGAACACCACGGGGCGAAGTGGACAAGCCAGGCCTCCATTTTGAATGAAGATTCAATTTTGGATTTTGTTTGAGAAAGATAAGATAATTTTTGGAAAAAAAGAAAAAAAAGAGAAGTGAAAAACTAGGTTGTTTTACCGGGATATATAGATTGAGATTGACTGATAAAGGAGTAAACGATTGAGGTAATCGAGAAGTAAATTTTGAAGACATTTGCGAAGGATTTTCTCGTTGGCGGGATTTAACGAAGCTAAGTATTTTTGTGTCTGGTTGAGACCAGAAATTTTAGCTTGTCTATTGTTTGTTTAATTTGTTTTTAATTCGTTTTGTTTGTGACCCTATGTGGGGCAAACAAATTTAGTTGTGTGGGCCTTCGCTGAATTTTCGTTTTCCTCCCAAGATTGTGGGACTCGTGACCGTTTCGTTTTTTTTTTTAACTTGCATTACCATTGTGATCTTCCTTTGTGTCACCGTGACACAAAACAGTGTTTGCTTTTCTTTATTTGCTTAAACCTATTCCTAATTTCGAGAATTAGCCTTCTGCTAACCTCGAAATACATTTGTTCTATTTTTCTTTTTGTTGAAAAGACTCTGGGTTTTCGTCCAGGCCTTCTGCCAAGGTTTCCCAGACCATTCCCTTTACAATCAATAAAAGATACGAATTTCCCATTGGGAATAATAATTCTATTGTTTACTTCTTAAAATTGAAGACACTTTCAGCTTCCATTTGGTAAGGCAAACTACCATAAAAGTTTCCTGGCGCCCACTTGTAACTGAGTACACCCTGTACTCTATTTACACATAATTCAAATTCGTCGTTTCTTTTTATTAATCGAGCGCGATTAATAAAACATTGTTCTTATCGAACCCACTCTCAGCTGAGCTAACGGGAGACAGCACTGCATTTGCTGTCTGGCTAGGGATTATTTTTTTGTGTATCTCTTATCTCTTTTGATTGAGTTTTGATCAACACACCGCTTCGTTTGGCAGTTGCCAAAATATTTTGTTTCGTGCTGCACATCGTCGTTGTACATTCTTTTCGTTTTGGTTTCTTTTTTTTTTTTTACCCAATTAAATAGATTCGGTTTTGGTCTTGGATTCGGATAATCCAAGTAGGTTTTAATTAGTTTAAATAATATTAAATCAATTCGCGGTCGGTGTGTTTACGGTTCGGTTTTTGTTCTTAAAAAATATTTCTAGCAATTGGGCCCAAATCGTGGGGCTTTATTAAGAGTGTGTTCTGTGAATCTGTTTCTGTTTGGTGGCAGTAAATTGTCCAATATCTATTTTAGGGAAGTTTGTGAAATATTGGTTTTATTAAAAATAATTTACTTGGTGTTTTTTTGGTTCTCATTTTATTCAGGTGCAGTGTGGTATAGTTCCCGGTGACATTTGTTTTCAACTTGGCAGACGCCCCTTTGGCCTTTTACTTTATTACCAGCTATAGGTAAGCCTTGTGAATAAAGGCAAACAAGTTGTAAGTTTTTTTTGTACCTATAGTTATTTTCCTTATACCTACTATTTCATTTTAAATTTCATTTTCATTATTCGATTCTTCTTTTTGTAAAAAACAATTTATTTGCACAAAAAAGAAAATCGAATACAATTTTGTTTGTTTTGAGTTGAGAATTGAAGTGTCGTTTCACTCTCACTCATTGTTTTGATTTATTTTTTTTGACATTAGTCAAAAGTATTTTATCAATTTTCAGTGTTGCCCCTTTAAATTTTTCTAATATTTAGGGAAAACATTTTGACCACTTTTTTTTTCGGTGAATTTTTTTTTTGCTTTTGCTTTTTGCGTAAATTTTCAATTTTATTTTAATTAAGGCGCGATTTGAATTTTGTCTTTTTTATTTTAAAGTCAGTTTAGAGTTTTTTTTTTTTAGTGAGGAATTATTTTTTTTATTTGTTTCTTTATCGATTTTGAGTTTTGTTTTGTTTTTGTTTTTCTTTTTGTTTCTGTTTGGAAAAATGGATGTTAGTCAAATAAATAGACTGACTCAGGATGAGATTTCTTACGAAATCGAGAGTAGGGGTTTAACTGTAGGAACAGTTGAGGAAATGCGTAAGACGCTTAAACTTCAGCGTAGGGCATCCTTTGTAGCTCCGGCCTACCCATTCACTTTTGATGTGGATCAAGTGGCCGTCGAGAAGAAATTATTAGAAATTTCTAAACTTTTAGAAAATTTTGACGAAGATTGAGTGGGGGTTACGTAGGATGGATAGGTCGGTCCCTGAAAATGAGTCACAGGAGAAGTGTAGGTTAGGGTTGAAAAATAGATTAATAAGTGCTTTGGCGGATTTAGATGATAATGATGATGATAATGATGATGATGATGAAGAGAAAAATGAGGAAGAAGAAGAGGAAGTAGAGGTAGCTAAACAGAAGACGAAAAAGAGTTCAGTGGGAAAGGAACTTGACAGGGAAAGTGAACCTCGGAGAAGTAAGTCGGTGAACACTTCTGCCAGTGCATCGACAGTTATAGGAGAGGCAGACAATAGGAGCGAGGATAGAGGGGGGCAAGTAGTGAATGTAGTGAGTGCAGAAAAGATCCAAAATTTGGCTAAGTGGGATGTGAAGTTCACTGGGGAGCGCTGTGGTGCCTCAGTGAACTCATTCTTAGAAAGAGTTGAGGAGTTGAGACAGGCTAAGGGGGTTTCAGAAAACCAACTTTTTAAGGCAGCGGTCGAACTTTTTGTAGGGAAAGCTTTGATTTGGTTTAGGGCAATTAGGATTTCGGGTGGTTCGTGGCAAGAACTTGTCAAGGAGTTGAAACTTGAATTCTTGCCACCGAACTATGATGATCAGCTTCTCGAGGAGATTAGGCGTCGCACACAAGGCAAAGATGAGTCCATCGGAGTCTATGTGGTGACAATGCAGAATTTGTTTGGTAGGTTAACCGATCAAATCTCAGAAGGTAGGAAGCTGTCAATGATTCAAAGGAACTTGACACCTTTCTACCAAACTCAACTTGGTTTGGCTAAGCCAAGTTGCGTTTCGGATTTGGTTGCTTTAGGTAGGAATTTAGAAGCGGTTAGGGCGAATGTGGAAGCGTATGTTCCACCACCTAGTGTTAGGAATAATAGGACTTTGTTAGAGCCGGATCTGGCATATGTAGGTGTTGATACTTCGGAAGTTTTGGTTGTTTCAGACAACAACCCAACTTCTCATCAGGCCCAAACTTCATCCCAACCCCGACCTTCGTCTAGTATTAGGTTTTTTAATTGCAATGGATCAGGCCATTATGCAAATAGGTGTTCTGCTCCTAGGCGTTGTTTTGGTTGTTTCGCTGCAGGCGTCTCTAGACAGAATTGTCGTAAGTGTTCGGGAAATGGGCAACGGACTCCTGCGCCAGCAGGGCGGGAGGTCCGAAGACGTTGACAGGGTTGCCTGCTGGTAACCAGTCGGCCGATTTAATTCATTTAGGGTTTACTCGCGAGGCAAACGGTAATGATAGGAGACCATTTTTGAGTGTTAGTGTTTATGGTTCTAAATTTTTAGGTTTATTAGATTCAGGAGCTTCTAGAACCATAATAGGTAGGGATGCCTGGTTAATGATAGGAAATTTAGGGCTTTCTTTGAAAAAAGACTCTGTTCACTGCGTGTGTTTGGCAGATGGAACAAGAGTTGAAGTTTTAGGAGTGATCTCTCTTCCAATCATAGTTGAGGATAGGGCAGTTTTAGTTGACTGTTTGGTCATCCCTTCTCTGCCACATACGGTGATTCTCGGTGCAGATTTTTGGGCACTGTCGGGTATCGTCCCGGATTTAAGATCACGTATGTGGACTTTTTCGGAGCAGGACAGTCCTGTTTCGATTTCTTCTATTACAGAACGATCAGAGTTGAGTGCTAGGGAAATTAAAACATTAGAAGAGTTTATAGGCGAATCTTTTAGGAAAATGCCTGAAGGCTTAGGGTGTACAACATTAGTTCACCAAAAGATTAGGACGTCGGCGGAACCGATAAAACAACGGTATTATCCGGTTTCCCCGGCAATGCAGGAACATTTTGGTGACCCCGACTACAAATCGTCAACCTAAGGGTTTGGTCAGCGACACATTACGTCTTACTGGAATCAACAGCTGAAACTAAGCATCAAAGTTTGTCAAGAAGGCTCGCAATGGAAAACTGGACAACTGAACAACGTCAGGCCGGAGAGGACATACAAACCATCATCCGGAACTTTAACAAGGACTCGGCTACGCGAAAAACAACTAAGGAATACTTTGCTTCACGGTTAAACCGAATCGAAGCTATTTGGCAAGATTTTGAAGCCAGAGACGAAGAAATTCGGTCATCAAATCTAAAAGTCGATGACGAATATTTCACCTCGTGTTATTTCGATAAAATTAAAGAGATAACTCAAAAGTACAGGAAAATATTCAAGGATTCGCTTACTAAAGTAGAGACCAGCCAAAGCAAGGAGCCGCTAACTGAAATAGATTCCAGCGAAAGTAAGAAGACACCTGAATCGCCCGAGGAAAAAGTAAAAACATCTGAGGGAGAAAAACAAACATCGCATGAGGTGCTTACTCTCATGCGACGCCAAAAGGCATTAATGAACTCTTTAGCCCGGCTCATTGACGGTCGAGTTAAGGAAGAAGTCCCCATACAATGTCTAGAGGCAATGAATAAACTCTGGAGCCAAATCGAAGAACTACATTATTCAATTTGGGAGAAGTGCGAAAACCCACTTACAGAGGGTTATGACATGAACTCTTATTCAGAGTTTGAAATCAAAATTCTGAAGAACCGATCCTCACTTAAAGGATCTGCCAATAATTCAAAAAATGATCATCTGTCAGTACAGCTTCCAAAGATGACAATCCCGAAGTTTGACGGCGATTACCTAAAATGGCAAACCTTTTCCGACATCTTCACCAAGATGATACATAACCAAGATCTACCATTAGTACAAAAAATGTGGTATTTAAAAACAAATGTATCTGGTGATGCGGAACGCCTGCTAAGACACTTAGAGCTGACGGAGGAAAACTATCCGATTGCATGGAAGACTCTTCAGGATCGATTCAGCAACAAAAGAGCCCAGACGTTGTCCCTTATTCAAAAAATTTTGGGCTTGCCGCAGCAAAACTCCGAAGTAAAAACTATGAGAGAGTTTCATGATACAATTCATGAATCTTTAGCAGCTTTGAGGGCTCTTAGCATTGATACAGACTCGTGGGCTCCTCTACTCATTCATCTGTTAACGAAGAAATTAGACCGACAAAGCCATCTACTATATGAGCAATCCGTCAAAAACCCTCGAGAACTTCCAATAATGGAAGAATTTCTCAAATTCTTGAAGAACCGTTTTGAGGCCCTAGAAGCTGTTGGGGGAAAGGACCGAACCAAGGTGGTGTCCAACATTGCTTCCTCCAACATTGGTAACTGCAAGGTATGTGGAAATACGAACCACAAAATTTTTTATTGCGAAAAGTTCTTGAAGATGTCAGCCGCTGAAAGATTAAGATGGACGCAAAGACAACGATTATGCGTGAACTGTTTCAAGGCCGATCACACGGCAAAAACGTGTGTGTCACGAAGTTGCTCCAAATGCACAGGCAAGCACAACACACTGTTGCACTTGGTTCCGAAAATTCCACGACCATCCAACGCACCAACTGGCGCAACTACTTCAGAGACTTCAACCGCTAAACCTAGCTTTACGAAGACTGAGGCTTCGACACCAATGACTTGTGTGGTCAGAGCGATTCTAGACTCAGGTTCGCAGATCAATCTGGTATCAGAGAGACTTATCAAACGCTTATCTTTATCACCCAAACCATCATCTCTATGTATCGAAGGCATCGGACGAAGAACACGAAGCTCCACAAAACGAGTCAACATCAAACTCCAATCGTCAATTGGAAAGTTCAACTGCAGAGTGGAAGCATTCATCCTTCCAAGCATTGTGTCACCTCAACCTACGCAGAATCTGGATACAACAACCTGGTCCATTCCTGAAAACATTAATCTAGCAGACCCAAACTTTCATCAATCCGACAAAATTGATATTCTTCTTGGAGCAGAATTGTATCATCAACTCATACGTCCAGAACAAAAACGAATTGGTGACAAGATGCCATTATTACAGAACACTGTCCTGGGTTGGGTTGTGACAGGAAAAATTGAAAACGTAGCCTATAACAATGCTACTTGTGCAATCTTCTGCGAAGACGATTCTACGAATGACCTCATCGAAAAGTTCTGGAAGCTGGATGACTTCGAAGACTCACCAAAATCGATGACGACAGCTGAGAAATTTTGTGAAACACATTTCACTCAAACAGTAACCAGGTCTAATACTGGCCGCTTTGAAGTTCGACTGCCATTCCGAGAAAATGGTGAAGCCTTGGGTGACTCAAAGCAAGTAGCACTCAACCGTTTTATGTCATTAGAAAGACGACTAAACAAGAACCCATCATTGAGGAGGGATTATGTCAAATTTATGGAAGAATATGAAGCATTTGGACACATGGAACAAATCAATCCAACCAATATTCCAAAACACCACTTCTTCATCCCTCATCACTGTGTACTTAAACCTGATAGCAGCACAACAAAACTACGTGTTGTTTTCGACGCATCAGCTAAAACCTCCACGGGTTTATCTCTCAATGATATACTCCATACTGGACCCACAGTTCAAAGTGAACTCTTCTCGATCCTACTCCGCTTTCGAATGCATAAATTTGTGTTTACAGCCGATATCGAAAAAATGTACAGACAAATTCTGGTTCATGAAGAGGATCAGAATTATCAACTCATAGTGTGGAGGACGCAGCCATCAGAAGACATAAAATACTACAAGCTCAAAACCGTCTCATACGGAACCTCGGCCGCCCCCTATTTGGCAACCAAATGCCTGCAGTTTTTAGCCTCTCAAAGCAAAATAACGCATCCAATAGGAAGCCAAATTCTGTTAGAAGACTTCTATGTAGACGATTGCATTAGCGGATCCAACAGCATCACTCAGGCAAAGGAAGCTCAAAAACAACTAAGGTCAATCCTGGACAACGCCGGATTTAAACTTCGAAAATGGTGTGCAAACCATCCCCAATTGTTAAATGACATTCGCCCTGAAGATCAGGAAATCTGTCTTGACTTCACTGATGCCAGCCACTGCACAATAAAAACACTTGGACTCGTTTGGCAACCTAAATCAGACGAATTATGTGGGAGGTCTAAGGTAAATGATACTTCCTCAATCACCAAACGTGTGGTAAGTTCCGAACTTGCACGAATTTTCGACCCATTGGGACTATTTGGCCCTGTTGTAGTTCAAGCCAAAATCTTCATGCAAAACTTTGGCATTCAAAACTTGCTTGGGATGACGAGCTTCCACAACACCTCAAGGAAGAATGGTTCAGCTTCAGAAAGGACATAGCTGATCTCGACCAAGCGAAAATTCCCAGGCACGTTTTCAAGGGAAACCCTACGTCTATACAGATTCATACTTTCGTGGATGCTTCAGAACGAGCCTATGGAGCTGCGGTATATTTACGTTCAACATACCAAGATCGAACAACTATCAACAGGCTACTATGTGCAAAATCGCGTGTAGCCCCAATAAAACAACAAACGCTTCCTCGACTCGAACTATGCGCTGCAGTATTAGGAGCTGAACTCACCAGCAGAGTACGAGAAGATGTACGACTCCCAGAAGCACCAGTATTTCTTTGGACAGATTCCCAAATTGTTCTTTCCTGGATAAACTCAACGTCATCTTCATATCACACCTTCGTAGCAAATCGAATCGCAAAAATACAAGAACACTCATGGGGAGCACTGTGGCGTCATGTGCCATCAAAGGAAAATCCCGCAGACTTGCTCTCTCTAGGGATATCTGCACGAAACTTCATGTCCTGTCACATGTGGCTTTATGGACCTTTCTTTCTACATGGAAATGAATCAGCTTGGCCAAAAACATCTCCAAGGGAACAAGAACCTCATTCAGATCTTGAACGAAAAAGAAAACACATTGTTGCTATAGCACTACAAGACGATCCTCCAAGTCAATTCATCTACAAGATACAACATCGAAATTCATTCAAGTTTTTACAAAATACCATTGGCTATATGCTGCGATTCATCAAAAGGGCCAGGAAACTCAAGGTGAATCCTGAGGGACAGAAGGCACTTTCACCCAAGGAGCTTAACGAATCTCTCATGACAATCATAAGGCAGATACAATCCTCTGAATTCAAAGGCGAAATTCAAGATCTTAAAAGAAATAAGGGCTTATGCAAATCTAGTGCACTTATAACTCTGGCACCATTTTTAGACGACAACAACGTTCTTCGAGTAGGAGGACGACTAGAAGCTGCATCAATATCATTTGATGCAAAACATCCAATATTACTCCCATACAACGAATCAATTACAAAGTTGCTTTTCAAACTTAAACATGACTCACACAATCACTGTGGACCGCAAACCTTATTATCCATTCTTAGACAAAGGTTTTGGCCAATTAAGGGGAAAATCACAGCCCGACACACAGTTCATAACTGCATTAGATGTACAAGAACCAGACCACACCTAATGACTCAAATAATGGGTAATCTTCCTGCCGACCGAGTTACGCCAAATAGACCATTCCTTATCTGCGGTGTAGATTTCTGTGGACCTCTGTGGGTACACTTCAAAATCAGAGGTAAGAAACCACATAAGGTGTACTTAGCAGTGTTTTGCTACTTCTCAACTAAGGCAGTGCACTTGGAAATAGTAACAGATTTAACCACTGAAGCTTTTATTGGGGCCGTGAGAAGATTCATTAGTAGAAGAGGAAGAATCCAGACGCTATATTGTGACAATGCAACCAATTTCGTCGGAGCCAAAAATCAGCTTGCCGAGCTCAAGGATATATTACACACAACAGAAGCAAGAGAAGCCATCATCAAAGCCAGCAGCGATAAGGGAATAACCTTTAAGTTCATTCCACCAAGAGCCCCCCACTTCGGCGGATTATGGGAAGCAGCAGTCAAATCAGCGAAACATCTTTTACTCCGAACAGTATCTACAGCCTCATTAACCCATGAGGAATTAGAAACTATAGTCATCGAAATAGAAGCAATTCTGAATTCAAGGCCACTAACTCCACTGTCAACTAACCCAAATGATCTTGCCGCACTTACACCTGGACATTTCTTAATAGGAGAACCTCTTACTGCACAAATCGATCCCGATATAGTTCCAGAGAACAAAAATCTAAGAAATCGGTGGAGCACCATCTGCTACCTTAAACACGAATTTTGGAAACGATGGTCAACAGAGTACCTCAATCAACTCCAACAAAGAAACAAGTGGAACAAGAGCCAACAAAATATAAGAATCGGCGACCTAGTCATCATCAAGGAAGATAACATTCCAACCCTCAAATGGCCGTTGGGAAGAATTGTCGACATCTTTAAGGGACAGGATGACGTAGTTCGAGTGGTTAACGTAAAAACGCAGTCAGGAATACTAAAACGACCTATTCATCGTCTAGCTCCACTCCTTGAAGATAGCGAAGATGTCAACCAGAAACAGGAAGATGAGGACACACAAGCAGAAACGTCACCAAAACGACGGAAAACATGCAATACTTCACTAATCACAACGGTAATTCTATCATTATTCTTGCCTCCAATGGTTATCGCATCACCGATAAAAATTACAAGATTCAAAAACAATCCTGGACTATACTTCGAAAATCTTGGCTCCACTAACCTGATTGCAAAGGAATGGAACCTAGTCACATATTATGACCTAGCACCCATCCGAGCTGAGCTTGAGGCATTCAACAACGGAACAATGGCTCTCCAACACTTATGTAATCAACTACAACTTAGAACAACATGTAATGCGATGGTTACCTACCTAACAAATATGAAGATATCACTCCAAGGAGACACCAACTCAATCTCAAGACATCGGAGTACTAGAGCAGCAATAAACGTTGTCGGAAACATAGCTCATTCTTTATTCGGGCTACTGGACTCCGACTATGCAGAAGAGTTGTCTAAAACAATCGACCATATAAACAATAATGAGGCTCTTTTATTATCGATGTTAAAAAATCAGACGTCTGTCATCGACTCAACCATCAACATAATAAAGCATGATCAGCTTGAGGTTCGAAATCGCATAAACATGCTTCAAAACCAAGCCAACGAGATCATTGGAAGAATCGGAAATGCAACTGACCAGTTTAGAGTATTTCAAATTTTCACTACACTCGCAATGCAACTAATGATGATGGCATCTAATCTTCAAAGGGTCGAAGGCACGATTCTTAATACATTAACGGATGTACACTATGGCAACATCAACCCTCTACTGCTTTCACCTACTCAACTTAAGGCTGAAATCATAAACATAAAAAATCACTTACCACTGTCACAAAAACTACCATTCGAGCAAGAAGATTTGCTCCAATTCTACAAAATATCAACAACGAAGGGTGGCTCCGCAGGAAAACACTTAATTTTCGTAATCACCATTCCTCTCGTTGAACAAGAAGCATTTGAATTATTCCAAATAACACCTGTTCCTTTAATACTTAACAACACGCTTCTGAAAATTAATCCAGCCATAGAAATCCTGGCCATAAACCGTCATAGAGACCAATATTTTCCAATGACTTTATCAGAATTCAAGGAATGCAACAAAGGAAAGGAAATGCAGTTTTTCTGCTCAAACCGAAAGGCAAAATATCACTCCGGTTCACAAGCGTTTAACTGTGAATTCTCTCTTTTTATCAATGACACCGCAACTTCATGTGAAATTGTTAAATCCATCAACAACATTCTATGGACCCAATTTAACAATAGAAATCAATGGATATTTGGAGCACTTCAAAATATTCAACTTACAGCTGTATGCAAAACCGAAACCATTCAAATGGAACTATATGGAGCTGGACTTCTCTCAATCGAGAGCGATTGCAGAATACGGAACAATCTGGTTACAATTCAAGGAACCCAGATGACGATAAGCAATGTACATTCATCCTTCATAAGTTTTGGAAACTTATCAGCAATAGCGAAGCCTAGTGATGTTCACGCAGCTTTAGATCTAATCCCAATTTTCAACAACACTCATATTGATTCACTAACAACACTCCAAACTCAGCTGTCAACATTGCAAAATCAGAATCTCGCAAATCTCAATGAAAAAATATTTACGGACAACATTCACCATTACTCAATCAGCTATCTGGCTTTAATCATAGCAGTCTGTCTTGGGATCATATTTCTGTTCAGAACTCGGAAGCAAGAAACGTCAAACGAATTTCCCCTTCCTTTACCGCACAAAACTCAATACAACGTCTCAGAGGTATAATTCTTGAATGAGTACCCATTCAACGCGGGGAAGAATGTTCATTGCCTTCACGACCTACATACAACAAAATGTTGACGACACAAGCAATGTTCATTGCCTTCACGACCTACAACAAAATACTGATGACACAGCAGGAGGCAATGACCAGCGCATTCTATTTTGTTTTTATTGTTTTTATTTTATGTTGACATATTCAATATATTAAATGTTATTGTAAACAAATTGTTTGACCTAATTTATATTTGATTTGTAATGAATTGTTTGTAATCAATTGTTTGTTATTTAAGTATAAAAGAGACATAATGTCTATAATAAATTCATTCGTTCATTAACACCAGTAGTGTACTATTGTTATCATTTTACGAATCTTCATTCCACAAGAACAAGTTCAAGTGCTTGGATCTTGAATCATCATCAATCTTATTGTTTATGCACAGTAAGATACATCGCAATCATCGTTCTCACTGTATTGGACAGTAAGAGAACCTTAAATCAGTCAATTGTATTGGGCAATTCTGATTTCACAAAACATTTGTGGCGCAATCATCGTTCTCACTGTATTGGACAGTAAGAGAACCTTAAATCAGTCAATTGTATTGGACAATTCTGATTTCACAAAAACATTGATAGGGAATTAAATGAGATGTTAGAGGCAGGAGTTATTGAGAGATCGACAAGTGCTTGGTCGTCTCCAATACTTTTAGTTAAAAAGACGGCTCCTATAGATTCTGTGTGGATTATAGGAAGCTTAATAAGAATACTGATAGGGATGCTTATCCACTTCCATATATTAATTCAATTTTAGATAGGCTTAGTGGTGCTAAATTCTTGTCTTCATTAGATATCAAGTCAGCGTATTGGCAGATACCTATGGAGGAAGAATCTAAACCCTATACTGCCTTTACGGTACCTGGGAGGGGTCTGTTTCAGTTTAGGAGAATGCCTTTCGGTCTGCATAACTCACCGGCGACTTGGCAGAGGTTTATCGACACAGTTTTGGGTGCCGACCTGGAGCCATTCGTCTTCGTCTATTTAGACGACATCATCATCATTTCAGAAACTTTCGAGAAACATCTTGAAATTCTGAATGAGGTGATGAAAAGGTTGAGTGAGGCAGGATTAAAAGTGAGTAGGGAAAAATGCAACTTCTGCATGCCCTCTCTTAAATTTTTAGGTTATATAGTGGATCGAAATGGGTTACTTGTAGATCCAGAAAAAGTGGAAAGCATGGTTAGGATTCCAGCACCGAAAAATATTAAAGAAGTTAGGAGTTTTATAGGGACAGTTTCGTGGTACCGTCGTTTTGTACCAAATTTTGCAGAATTGCTTAGGCCCTTGTCAGATTTGCTGAAAAAGAATAAAAAGTTCATTTGGAGTCAGGAATGTGAGGACAGTTTTAGAAAGGCAAAGGAGTGTTTGGTGAAAGCACCTATACTCACTTGCCCAGATTTCAAACGACCATTTGTCGTTCAAACAGACGCGTCAGATTATGGTATCGGTGCGGTTCTTTCACAGAACTTTGATGAGGGAGAAAAGGTTGTTTGTTACCTTAGTAGGTCGTTAAATAGAAACGAAAGAAATTATAGTACCACTGAAAAAGAATGCTTGGCTGTACTTTGGGCTATTGAGAAGTTGCGCCCGTATATCGAAGGTGTTCGGTTCACGGTTGTGACGGATCACTATTCCTTGGTATGGTTAAGTAATCTTAAAGATCCACGGGGTAGGTTGGCTCGTTGGGCCATTAGGTAACAGCAGTTCGACTTTGAAATCATTCACCGCAAGTGCAAAGAGCATGTAGTTCCGGATATGCTTTCTCGAGGAGTGCCACAGTTGGGTGGTATCTCAGATGAGGATTTAGACCCTTGGGTGACAAAAATGATTTCTTCAGTCAACACAAATCCGCTTAGGTTTCCAGCTTGGAGGGTTGAACAAGGGAAGTTGTTCAAACTGGTGAAGCCAAATCATGTCGTAGTACATGAGACGAATCAGGAGTGGAAGAGAGTGATAGGTAAAAATGAAAGATTAGGTATTTTGCAGGAGAACCATGATAGTCCGTTAGCAGGACACATGGGTGTTAGGAAAACTTTCGCCAGAGTAATGGCAAAATTTTACTGGCCAAAAATGAGGGCCGATATAACCAGGTATGTTAGGAATTGTAAAGTTTGCCAACAGGTAAAGCCGGTGAATGATAAGCCAGCTGGTTTGATGACGGAGAGGGTAGGAATCAAATCACCATGGGAGATGATTTGTATAGATCTGGTAGGTCCGCTTCCTAAGTCGAGTAGGGGTTTTACTTATATTTTGACGGTAGCGGATTACTTTTCAAAGTTTCCACTACTCTTTGCGCTGAGGTCGGCTACGGCCAAATCAATTTGTAGGGAATTAGAAGACAATGTCTTCCTTCTTTTTGGCATTCCGAAGGCTGTCGTCTGTGACAACGGTCCTCAGTTCCGTTCCAAGGAACTGAAAACGCTTTGCCAGGCGTACGCGTCAGAAATAAAATTCACAGCCCATTATCATCCGCAGGCGAATCCTGCGGAAAGGATAAATCAAATCATTAAGACGACGTTGAGGGCTTACGTCGCTGAAAACCACAGAGTGTGGGATTCACAGCTGCAGAAGGTGGCGTGCGCGATTCGCACGTCACAGCACGTGGTTTTAGGAGTTTCTCCTTATTATGCAAATTTTGGAAGGGATATGGTGACTTCTGGTCGAGAAGTTCCATTAGTAGAAGATAGCTCTGAAACGGTTCAAGATCAGGTCGAGATCGAGAATCGTTTCAAAGAGCTTAGAGACGATATTTTAAAAAAATTACAGGCAGCTTCTAAGAGATCTGCCCAAGCCTACAACCTTCGACGGCGTGATGTTCAATATCACCCTGGCGAACTTGTATGGCGTAGAAATTTCTCGTTGTCGGATGCCGCGAATTATTACGCCGCGAAATTAGCACCGAAGTTTGTCGGTCCGTTTAGAATTAAAAAGCGTTTGTCACCTTGGACTTACTTGCTTGAAGATAGTAATTGTAAAAACCGTGGAACTTGGAATGTCAAGGATTTCAAACCGTACACCGACGCATCCGAAAGTACTTAATTGTAAAGTAACGTAGGTTGTTAAAATGTTGTAAAGTAACGTGTAGCTTGTTTTTTTGTTAAAAAGTTTTTTTAAGTAACGTAGCTTGATTTTTTTTGTTCTTATAATTTACATTTTGGTCTTAAATTTAATTTTTCGCTTACTTTGAGTATTTGATTTTTGATAATATTTTTTTTTATTTTTTTTTGTTTTGAGTTGGTTTTACTGTTGTTATTTATAATTAACATTTACATTGTTTTTAGTTTTTTTTTTGATGGAAAATAATACCTTTCTCTTTTCCCGGGCACATCTTTGGAAATGTATTACAATTCTAACGAATTGTAAGTACATTTCCTAGGAGGTGAGGGTGGGATTTGTTGCGGTAAATTTTACCACAACAAGTTTTGCCAACCCATTTCCTCTAATAACTTTTGTTTCCTAATCCCTTCCTGTTGCGGCTCCAAAATACTCTAAAGAGTGCAGTAGAAACCTGGTCCATCAGCCAGAGGACTGCTCTTTAAGTATTTTGGAAAAGTAACCAATCTAGGTTCCATCAGAGGTGTTGGACAGGAGGTCCACCTTATTTTACGAAAGGCGGAAGAGCCACTAAATCTTCGAGTTGTCGACAGAAGGTCGAAAGAGCAGAAAGGCATGAAGATGACTCATGTCCAACGATGTGTGAACTATAATCACACCAACATAAATGTAGTATGGCCGAGTGCCCACCATAAAGTTTCGGACATCAAAGAAAAATCACAATGATGTGTTTTTCCCTTTCTAATATTTTCTGCGCGAAGGTCTACAAAATAAAGATTTGTCTTGTTTATAAATTCTACCATTTTAGTTGGAAAATGGTAAAGTTTCTTTCCAACAATAATATTCTTTTCAAAATAATTAATTTGGGCTGGGGACTTTGCGCGTTTTGTCGTAGTTTTCCACTTACCTTTTTAAAATAAAATATAATTGACATTATACGGCTGAACACGTCCACTGAGCCTACGAGGATCGCATCCTCAACGCATAGGATCGCGTGCAATGGTGGTATCACCGCTCTCAGTCGCACGTCTCTGCATAGATGGGCGAGATGCTGCTGCATGACTGAGACAAGAACACCACCACGCAAAAGATCCGAAGAGGATGGCTATATGGTCGGGGGCGAAGTGGACAAGCCAGGCCTCCATTTTGAATGAAGATTCAATTTTGGATTTTGTTTGAGAAAGATAAGATAATTTTTGGAAAAAAAGAAAAAAAAAGAGAAGTGAAAAACTAGGTTGTTTTACCGGGATATATAGATTGAGATTGACTGATAAAGGAGTAAACGATTGAGGTAATCGAGAAGTAAATTTTGAAGACATTTGCGAAGGATTTTCTTGTTGGCGGGATTTAACGAAGCTAAGTATTTTTGAGTCTGGTTGAGACCAGAAATTTTAGCTTGTCTATTGTTTGTTTAATTTGTTTTTAATTCGTTTTGTTTGTGACCCTATGTGGGGCAAACAAATTTAGTTGTGTGGGCCTTCGCTGAATTTTCGTTTTCCTCCCAAGATTGTGGGACTCGTGACCGTTTTGTTTTTTTTTTAACTTGCATTACCATTGTGATCTTCCTTTGTGTCACCGTGACACAAAACAGTGTTTGCCTTTCTTTATTTGCTTAAACCTATTCCTAATTTCGAGAATTAGCCTTCTGCTAACCTCGAAATACATTTGTTCTATTTTTCTTTTTGTTGAAAAGACTCTGGGTTTTCGTCCAGGCCTTCTGCCAAGGTTTCCCAGACCATTCCCTTTACAATCAATAAAAGATACGAATTTCCCATTGGGAATAATAATTCTATTGTTTACTTCTTAAAATTGAAGACACTTTTCAGCTTCCATTTGGTAAGGCAAACTACCATAAAAGTTTCCTGGCGCCCACTTGTAACTGAGTACACCCTGTACTCTATTTACACATAATTCAAATTCGTCGTTTCTTTTTATTAATCGAGCGCGATTAATAAAACATTGTTCTTATCGAACCCACTCCCAGCTGAGCTAACGGGAGACAACACTGCATTTGCTGTCTGGCTAGGGATTATTTTTTTGTGTATCTCTTATCTCTTTTGATTGAGTTTTGATCAACACACCGCTTCGTTTGGCAGTTGCCAAAATATTTTGTTTCGTGCTGCACATCGTCGTTGTGCATTCTTTTCGTTTTGGTTTCTTTTTTTTTTTTTACCCAATTAAATAAATTCGGTTTTGGTCTTGGATTCGGATAATCCAAGTAGGTTTTAATTAGTTTAAATAATATTAAATCAATTCGCGGTCGGTGTGTTTACGGTTCGGTTTTTGTTCTTAAAAAATATTTCTAGCAACTCTTAGGTGGGTTTTTATTTTCTTGGCCACCTCCATTTTTTTTTTGTGGTCGGAAAGAACTAGAAAATTTAGGAGAATCCAAAGAAAACCACGTATCAACTAGTGGAATCATCTATACCAGGCGGGCAGCAAAACAGTACTTCAAAAAGTACTGAAAAGTACTAATAACTAATCCAGAAGAATCCAGGCCTTATTCGTACTCCGAATTTAGCCAACAAAGTCCCGCAAACTCCAAAGCCTAGTTGGCTAATACGTCGATTCGTCTGCACTCTGAGTTAGAGTTTTCAAGTTCGATTAAAGCTAGAGACAAAGTCAATTCATTTTTTTGTTTGCTTTTAATTTTGGTGGATCGTTTTTTCTTTACGTCCTACGACAAAAAAATGCACGACCTTTTTTGTAGAGCGGTAAATTTCCTACAGTCTTAATAGGCTGAACATTTGTGTATGTCAATTCTATACCAAGATATGGAAAAAGATGAGGAAGGGGGAACTGCAAAATGTTCGACCTTGCTCTGGATTTCCCTCAATAACTTTTTTTCCTTAAGTCCTACTGAAAAAGTTAACTCTACATTTTTGTAGAGCGTTAATTTTTCAATGGATCAAAAATTGTTGTTTATCAATTCTTTACGAAGAAATGGGAAAAGAGGAGGTGGGTGAAACTGCAAATTTTTCGAATTTGCTCCGGTTTCACCTCAATAACTTTTCTTCCTTACGTCTTACGAAAAAAAACGTGATTGATTTTTTTGTAAACTTCAAAAGTACTGAGAAGTACTAATAACTAATCCAGAAGAATCCAGGCCTTATTCGTACTCCGAATGTAGCCAACAAATTCCCGCAAACTCCAAAGCCTAGTTGGCTAATACGTCTGCACTCTGAGTTAGAGTTTTCAAGTTCGATTCCAGCTAGAGACAAAGCCAATTAATTTTTTTGTTTGCTTTTAATGTTGATGGATCTTTTTTTTTAACTAAATTTTCGATAAATATTTGTTTTGGAAGTTTATAACTTAAAATTTATATTTGTTTATGTATCAAAGTCTTAAACACGAGACCATCAGTTTCTTACACGAACCGCTTTAATTAATTATAACGCGAACCGTGTAGATTCTTTTTTATTTTTGAATTACCTATTGGATTTTTTTTATGAAGTGTTAAGAAAATATAAAGTGCGTTTTAAATAAAGGACACAAAAAGGTGTCTGGAAATTACTCCAAAAAATTTGATATCCAGTAGCAGTGGCCACTTCTTCCGGATTGTTAAAACAAAGGGGTGAGTTTTATTAATACTTAATACCTACCATATTGCAAAACTATATTTCTTATATGCATTCATTCAAATGAAGTTCCATCGCGATTCAAAAAGTACAGTGGGTCTTAGGCGGAT